>JAGDQP010066716.1:0-11245 GCA_022664845.1 Lepisma saccharinum | reverse complement strand
TTTTCATGAACATATAAGGCTGTTGGATTTTGTTCTAGAGAAGTTGGAAAACGCCAGCATGACCGTGAATTTACAGAAGTGTACCTTCCTAGCTAACACTATAAAATGTTTAGTGATATTATAGGCATTGATGTGGAAGGTCACCTTCCGATGACGTCAGAGAAATAAGCATTCGTATTCACTTGTTTTTATGTGTACAGCAGATACCTTGTTGCTTAACCAAGGCAAAGAGCCATCGCACTCGCAGTCATGAAATGTTTGGACTTATATTTCGTACATTTTGTTATTAATAATTCAATCCTATGAGAATTGTTCATGTTTTGTCTCCGGGAAATTCAGGAGTGCTATGAATTCTAGAGGAATAAAGGTTATATTTACGACACCCTATCATCCACAATCTAACCCTATTGAGAGGACGCATAGAGTGTTGAATAGATTGTGGCGGTTGATGTGTGCTGATAATCACAAGTCGTGGTACAAACCTCTCACTGACATTATACTGTTACTCAATTTCACACTTTCTGAATAATTGGCTTTAGCGCCAGCGCAACTACACCTCAACGCGAAGATTTTCAGTTCAGTACTGAAGCATCCGGATCTTCTCCAAGACGCTGATAGTAATAGTACGGTTGATTGGGATGGCAAACTCATAATAGCTGACACCAAGAAAAGGAGCACCATAAAAAGCGTAATGATAAACACAATGCGGTCTTGAAAACACAAAGAGACCTGGAACCAGGCGATTTGGTATTCCTACGGACCCATGGACATAGTGGTGCAGCTGACAACGTAGTCAAGAATATGATCCAATTGTATGTGGGCCCATACATCTGCAAGAGGATCGTTGGAAATAAGGTCGCAGAGTTAATTGAGCCCAAGACCTTCAAGATCATCGGACACCAGTCCTTCGACCATTGCAAATTATGGGAGCCCACTGCGCACACCTACAACATTTGGTTACAACAGGTACAAGAAGTGGTCAGCGAAGAAAATTCGGATGAAAAACAAGCCATCGTGCACGGAAGTGACAAGTTAAGTGAAATGACTTTGATAAATACGCTGACTGAACGAAAGAATAAAAGGCCCAAGAAAATATTGTAAATAGTTAGCTAGTTTGCTTAAATTTTGTGTTATACATTTTTCTCTCTGCCCAAGTAGTTAGATATTTTATGTTGTTTGTATGTATTATATTTTGACAATATTGTTAACCGGTCAGGGATTCGTGTCCTTCTGTCAGGCGCCATTATAGCAGTAATTGTTTGGTAACAACGTGCTGGTCGAGACTGGCAACAGTACCCAGCCTTAGATGGGGGAACGGCGGTAAGACAGTACACATATGTGACAAAAGCTCCTGAAAAAAATTGTTAGTTTCGAAGTAGTATCACAAGCCATTAAATATTGTTATTAATTAGAAGTTAATTTTAAAGCTTCATGCAGAATTATAGACGATACATACATTAGTGGACACATAAGGTAAGGTAGAAATAAGACAGTGAAAAGTCTGACCAGAACCTTCTAAACGCAAGCAAAATGGAAGTAATGGAAAGTTCTGTGAAGTGTTTCAGTGGTGCTTTGTTGTAAATTGAAAAGTGATTTATTGTATATTATCCATTTCTCAAAATACTTAAAAGAAAGAAACCTGATCGTGAGTATTTAAGTAATGCGTACGGTGTGTACAGACTAGTGCTTCAGCGATAACTGTTATGAAATATTCGTATATAATATAGAAATTCCACTGAGATGCATTCCTGCAATTGTATATAATAAAATAACGCTGCAGCGGGATAGATTCGAGTAGGGCTTATTCGATCGTGGGCAATAGTAATTATATATTAACCAGTTCAGTTGACAATTATGTGATCTTTGTAATTTTGTCTTATTCGAAACGAAAAGTAGTTACTCGGTGTGTTTTCATGTTGGGTTTTGATTGCAGAGGTTATCAATAATTTGAGTAAAAATTTGTTCTTTATTGGATAGGCCGGAGATAGGAGATGCATCTTCCGATATTAATTTTCAAGAAATAAAAAAGCTTATGAATATTTATTAACATCCAATAATATATGATTATGTATTAAGAGAAATAGGAGGAAACTGAAAAAAGGTAGATCCTGCAAAGAAAACTTAACCCTACCCAGATATCGCCAATATTAATATAATGTGTGGCAAAAATGTGTTCATTTATTTTTCGAGTTAATAAATAATTTAAAAAAAAAACATTTCGTGTATCAGACTGCTTTTACGAAGTAATAAGAGTTCAATCTGCGCGCCATAATAGATATTAGAAGTATACAAACATATGGTAATAGGTTCATGCGTAATAATTGCCTCAATTGTACCCGTTTGTCCATTAACACGATATTCGAACCTCAAACACTCATTGTAGAGTCACTCCATGACGTAAATGAGAACCAAGGAACCTTAACTTGAGTGCAGAGCAACAGTTACACACTAAGGTCAGAGTCACTCACTACCATCTTAGCACTGAAGTAGCGTAATTTTCCCCACAGTTATTGTAGTAATCCTGCACTCGAGACACGACAGTATAGTTACTTTTCTCATGCTTGAAGTTTGAAACCCTGTTTTTTTTCGAAACGTAACAATTTTTTGTTTATGTTTAGATCAAGTACGTAATTCCATTTATGGACAAGGGTTTGCCAGTATCCTATATATTGCTGGTCGTTTTCCAACTTTACTAATGAACACTAGCGTCTCAACATAGAAATTCCTATCTTCGAAAGCCTGAAAGAACACGATGAGATCCCGTCGTCATGAAAATAAACACCTAACCTAAATTTTCTAACCTAACCTTTGGTCACTAATTTTATTACATTTCCTAGTGCGTATATATAAACATAATTACGTCTGTATTCGATCCCGCGTCTCCTGGTCAATTTTTCGATAGGCTAACCAACACTAAAGTCGCTATTAACCAGCAGTTGCTTGTAAATGTTTATGGTTCAAGCAGTATTGCGCCTGCGCGAGAATGGCCCCGCCTTAATACGAGAACTTTCTAAGTTGAGATACGTCTCTAATGTACGGTTCAATTTCAATATTCAGCGGCATGCATTTTGACTTATAGTCTCAATCAAAACTGCATACGTACAGACATTAGCAGAGGTGTTCAATTTCGCGAAGTCGAAACTCGTGAGGATCTATCTCGACCTCATCTGACCTCAATATCAACATGTGAGGTCGAGATTGAAGTACCACCATTGGCAGGTGGAGAGGAGGTTCAGTGACGCCGAGGTTGAAGTCCGATCGCGAGGTCGAGGTTGAGGTTCGTCCACGAAGTCAAGGTTAAAGTCCCATCGTGAGGTCAATGCTGATTAAGGTCGGGTCCAAATGTACGCATATGGACATGAGGTCTAGCTGCAACCAATAACAATGACAATTGTTACAATGAATCGCCATTACTTTTTGTTGTATTAGGGCTGGATTTCATGAAAGCTTGCATTGCTTACTTTACTTGCGATTTCGACAAGTAGCCAATTGAAACGCGTGTTTTATTACGGGTTCTACATATTACGTAATAAAACACGCGCTTCAATAGGCTACTCACTCTAAATTTAAATTTTATTTTAAGGCCTTTAGGCAACTTTGGCTCAGACCGACTACACACTCTAATCGCAAACAAAGCAAGCAACGCAAGCGTGCATGTATATCAGCCCTTACGAACTTATTTTCCGTAAAGGCCGATTTTCATGAAAGCTTGCGTTGCTTGCGATTAGTGTGAGTAGCCAATTGAAACACGTGTTTTAAGGTGTGTTCTATCTATAACAATTATTTCAATTAGCTAATCACCCAAATCGCAAGAAACGCAAGCTTACATGAAAATCAGCCCTAAGCAACGAAATACAAGCTACTATGCGTCGATAGTGCTGTGGTATGGACTTTATACATCAAGTTGCAATTCTTTTATTATCTGGCAACTATGCGCATTTTTGGATTTGAAGATATTCTGGTGCTCGCTTGTTTTAAAATATCCATGTTGACATTATTAAGTGTAACGTTTCTGATTGCCGTGGATGACAGAAGTTAGTTGTTTTGGATATAAATAAATAATTAATCTAATGTCAAGAAATGGTGGAAGTAGATGTGGCTGACTGCTGATTCAGATGAGTGTTCATATTAATTACATGCATGCTACGTAATAATATGTTTGTGGTATCGTACAGAATTATGTTTATGGTACTCGACGTTGTGAACCTAAACTCTCGATGGATTGTTAATCTGATGCTACTTGGAGTAGCGAATAATACTATAATAAATTTATGAAAGGGTAAATGTATCAGACTACTGGGTTCTTCAATACAAAAGCTTAGTTGGTAAACGAAAGTTACGGACACTCTTTAGCTACTCCACACATAAGTGATTCAGATTAAGTTACTTTGTGTAGGTTGGTTGTGATTGGCTATTATGACTACCCAAGGATTTACAGCAGATAAGCTTGAACATGCTATAGTTTCCTCACTGTAAGAGCAGAGCATGATGTAATATTTTAGTCGCCTACAGTTATAGATCATCAGTGCACGGGTTTCTATACTAGATCGATGCGTTCAAATTAAATGATTGAAAAGTTGCTCTGAAAAAAATTACTAGTACGCAGTTAGTCTAATCAGTTGATCAATGCTTACATCAGGACAAACTTTGCCTTCCCAGTGCATAGGCTTTATTGTGTACCGTGCCCTTCAATTGCGAATCTTCTGAATTAGCAATGTTTTCTTTTTCTTCGTTTCAGTGAGTCCTCTCAAAAGATCACGAAACTTGTTGTGAACACATGACTCATTCTCCCAGGATGAGATGATGCTACTTTGATTGCTGTACTCGCACACAGAAGGTGATGAGGTGGCTGGTTACTTCTGTATCACAAATTCATCCTCTTGGAAACGCGTCCTTGAACATATGTTATTATCTCTCGTTAATGTTACTTCCTGTGATACAAGAGGGCGTCTCCCCAACATACTCAATGGCATGCTTCATACAATGATAACCACTGATAATAAAAAAAAATATGTGGCGTAATATCATGACGTATACAAGCAGGAAGTCATTGCAACAAACAATCAAAAGCAAACAGTTCGGTGAGAACAAACACACAGTATATATCTTTCATTTTCTCTGACTGCTTATTGTTCAATGGAGTCTAATGGTGTCTTACTCGCTCGTGCTCCATACCCGAACAATCCAAAGTAACATGTAATTCGTAAACTGTCATAATTGTCAGACAAAAGTTGCAAGACATGGAAACTAAAAGTGGTTTATTTACTTACGAACAGTGTGGCTCATTTAAATTGTCATGTGAATGAGTTCATAATACTTCACAGAGTACAGGAAATGCATTGGAAAGTCCTATTGTTTACAACGTTTCTCCCACTAAGCCTTGTATGTAGTGTTGCCGACAAGACGCGATTTAGACTGTCTCGTCTCAAAATGATGTATACCTTGCATTACGAGAGCTCTGTCTCGTCTCATTTTCTATAGCCTCTCGTCTTGTATGGTGGCAACATTTTTTTTTGTATGGGAAGAACGCAAAGTTTCAGGGGTGCTAATATTTAATCTCGTCCTCTTAGGGGATGTTCAACCTCGCCTACGCCCTATCACTTGCGAGGAATATCAAACTTTACCTTCGCTAATAATGTACAACATCGCCATCTCTCAATCTCTCCTTTGTTAGGAATATCAAAACTCACCTTCGCTAAGGATGTCCAACCTCGCCATCTATCTCTCAACCTATCCCTTGCAAGGAGTAACAAACCTCACCTTCACTAGGGATGTCCAACCTCGGCATCTCTTAATCTATCCCTTGCAAGGAGTAACTAACCTTACCTTCGCTATTGATGTCCAACCTCGCCATCTCTTAATCTATCCCTTGCTAGGAATATCAAACCTCACCTTCGCTAGGGATGACCAAATCTAACCTCGTAATTGCTCAGCCTATCCCTTGCAAGGAGTAACAAACCTCACCTTCGCTAGGGATATCCAACCTCGCCATCTCTCAACCTATCCCTTGCTAGGAATATCAAACCTCACCTTTACTAGGGATATCCAACCTTGCCATGTCTCAACCTATCCCTTGCTAGGAATATCAAACCTCATCTTCGTTAGGGATGTCCAAACCCGTCCTCGCTCAACCTATCCCTTGCGAGGAATATCAAAGCTCGCCCTCGCTAGGAATGCTCAACCTCACGCCGCAAGAGTAAGGTTAGTTGAAAGCCAGGTTGGACTCTCACGAAATTCAAGTTTATAAAACTTCATATCATACATAGATGTCATCTTTCCTTGACATATAAATGCTATCCGAAAAATTTGCGTTTGAAGAGAACAGGGAAAGAAAGGTGATGCCCAAGCAAACTAATTTCTCGTTATACGCATTTTAAAGTCTAAATTAAATTAAGTTTTCTGAATTAAATTAAATTAAGTTTTAGATTAAGTCTAAATCTCTCATTAACTTCCATATATTTAATATTTTAGAAACCACTGTGATTTGTACATCATTTGCGCTTTGGGATTGAAACCTTCTGAGCAGTTAGCTGGCATTGTGTAGTACTTGTTGACGTGTGCAAAGTCATTTATTAATGTACCTTCCCCCTTCTTTCCCTCTACGCTTCATTTCTTAAAGGTTATCGACAAAATATTATTAAGAAGATAAAAATTAAAAATGATTTATGGTGAAACAAAAAGAGTAATTATGCAAAAGTGACATTACATTCATTACCCATAACCATGAGCATCTGTTTTTTTTTCTTCCTTTCTGAGAAAAAAAAATGCATTGATGGTTAAATGCTGGAGGAAGTGCAGTTAACAAGGAATTGCCAGAAAGTGTGAAAGTAATTTGAGTGAAGGAAATTAAGAAAGAAATGATGGGAAACAAGTAGCGTAAAGTGTTAAGAGGATTATTTAATGTACAAAATGATCATTACAAAGAACTGTTACAAGATTAACGCTTTTCGTGTTAAGGACAAGCAACCATTAGAGGTTAATCTCCCTTAGAAAGTGATGATGACTTAATTACCTGAGATGCAGTCAACTTTAAATTGTTCTTAATGAAAGGTATTCCTTTCAGCTTTCTTTGTTACAAAAAGGAGAATGGAATTGTGGGAAAGTACTGAAGAAATTCATGAGAATAGCTAAACAAATTAACTTGAAAATTTTTCTTCGAGATAGTCGGAATATCCACTATCATAATGTTAGCTACATAGTGCAGCTTCTATTTTCTATGTCATCATTCCGGAATTGTGAAAAAGTACTTCCTTATTTGGTGAAACAGACGATGCTATTTCCACCACTTTATTTAATGTGTTTGCAGAAGAGATTGAAAAGCCCTGTCGTCTCCCACCCTGACTGAGTTTTTTTTTCAGGGTGCTTCTTCATTTTACGAAGCGAATGTCAGGATGTCAACTTAACGCTTCCTTCGAAAGAATGTTAGCTGAAGGAAGTTATCCTGACAGGCTTAGACCATAACTTGCATTAATGTTCATTAATATAAACAGTGCTGTAATCCGAGAATTTTCAGAGGGTATACGATGTGAATCTTTCAGTTTATGAATCTGTAAGCAGCGACTATGTTTCCATCAAATTTTAATTCATGTTCTTATTAAAGATAGAGATGAAATCACTTAATTTCCACAAAAATAAAAAATGAATGCTTAGATTATATGGGTCATTTCACGTCAGATCAACACAGTTAAAGGGAAAATTTTACCTCACCATTTCAGAGTTTTATCGATTTTGGTATGTAGGGCCTGATGAGAAACACCCAAAACTGTTATCATAATATTGTAGTCCTGCGTCATCTGGAGCTACAGTATCTCAAACTTTGAATTTTTTCCCGAAATTTCGAGTCACATTGATTATGTAAAATGTTTGTAACTGTTGTCCTAACTAAAATAGAAGTGTGATTCTTGTGTCGGTGTGAAGGTCTTGGAGAGACCTTTAATTTGACATGAAACTTGCCCCTCGGTATGAAATTGAAAATTAGACCTTGAACTTGGACCCTTTGACCTAGAATAGCAAAAGTGACGCACCTCTGATTTTTGTGAAACTTTCCGAAAATAATAGTCTTTTATTCGTGAAGACACGTGCAAAATTCCATAATGGGAAACTCATGGGAAAATCAGCATTAAAAAAAAATATTTACGGCTTTTAAGCATTTTGTTCACAGGCCTGGATGTAGTGTTTCTGGTTATGTCTCCCCCATCTCCGTCTGCAGTTTGGATGAAACAATATTGTGAGTAGTGTCATTGTATAGGTTAAGAGGAAAGTGTTAGGAAAAGTGATATTCACAATCACAATTTGGGTAGTCCGACTGGTACCATGGAGAGGGACGAATCCAATATGGCCGCTGGAACATGCGATTTCTAGTATAAAAGTGACCATATCTTTGGAATTTTTACACTTAGAAATGAAACTGTAAGGTTTCATTAGCAAAATTATTATCAAATGATGGTAGTCACTTGGGTAGTTCATCTTTGGGATATGGAAAGGCAAAATCCAACATGGCTGACAGAATAAACCTTTTCTAGTATACAGGCAGCAACCGCCTCAATAATCATTGGAACATCCGCAGTGTTTTGGTATTGTGTCGAATAATATGCCAAATTTGGCACGGCTAGGTTTAACTGAATGGAAGAAATTTGAACACTTGATTTTTAATACGTTTTTTTTTTAGAAAATTGGCTGGCAACATTGAACTACTGCATTAACCAGGACGGTTTCAGGGCCCCTGAGCTAGCTTAGTCACGACCTTTCAAACGACACCTCAAGCATCTATCTACACCTTATAGTACCCGAGATTTCTGGACAAGGATGGACAAACGGACAGAATGAGCGGGATTATAAGGTTCCTTTAGCTATAGCTTCGCTATCAAGAGACCTGAAACTACCTCGAGAAGTAAAAAAAAATATGATGTGAATAAAAAGAAGCGTGATTACACATTTCTGTGTGTTATAAAATGGTGTGAGTTCTGAATTACAGTTTCAGCTGAATATTACGAAGTAGAAAAAAGCAATATTAGCACGTATAAGAGTGACAAATCGTCAAGTACAAAAGAAAAAAAGTAATCAAACAGTTCCGTCTCTTATCTCACAGAAATCTCTTGCATTCATATGTACTTCGTCTGATTATGAGTCATCATCACTTAATCTTACCTGTGAGATGTGAAATTATAAATTGCTCCGAAAGGAAGATTTTCTTATAACCATTGTAAATCACTATTGCCATTGAATTATCATGCTGAGTCACTTTATAATCTTTCCAATTCGTTTATGTGATCATGAAGGTTATGGTTTATATGAGACTAGCTGATTTGCCCGCCTGTTAGTGCGGGATGAATAAAATATGTTGGCAACAGTCACCAATACTCGCTTCCCAGTGGCAGGCTGTGCCCCAACTTAGGGAGTTCTGCCTCATTCATTGTAACCTACTCGTGATGGTACACCTTCACACTAAATTTTATTCCTCTAGCTCAAATGCTGTGGAAAATGATTTTTTGGCTGCCATTTTGAATCTAAGATGACGAACTTTCTCAAAAGGTTATAATATTTTCTTAAAATACTCTTGATAATACACCTTTATGGCAAATTTTGTATCTCTAGCTCAAACGGTGTGGAAAATGGTTTTGGGGAGGCCATTTTTAATTCAAGATGGCTACTGATATAATGAATTCCCACACCGGTCCATTTATTTGATCATGTGCAAAAAATCATTACAACCAGTCAAGCAGTTTCGGCGTGATGAAAACACCAACATATACAAATTCATTTATATATATATAAATTTAAAATGACAGAATATGTGAAATAAAAGTTAAAATGTATGCAGAAACATACAAAACGAATACATGCAACTAATTTATATAGGGGCTTCGCAGTCTAGTGGTTAGAGCGTTGAATTCATGTCGGCGTGGTCCCGGGTTCAATTCCTGGCTGGAGTCCCACTTTTCGGCATCCACCCAGCGTCGTGAGGAAACTGGGGAGTCCCGTGAATAAAGGCGTGACGGCCACTCGGTCTAAAAATCCTATAATACGCCTGTTGGTGGCCAGGTGGCAAGCAGTACTGACCAGATGGACACAGTTCCACCAACCGCGGACACATGGCGTTGTGACAGGCTCAGGACCATTCGGTCTGTAACGCCCGTGGTTATTATTATTTATAATTGTCTATATCTTTTTAGGAAAGTAAAGTACTGTAGATACATTGTTCTCAATATTTATAGGAGTAGATGTTTGTCCTCTTTACATGAAGATATAAAGGAGTATGGTTAACGTGTTTGAAAGAATGTACAGAAACAATGGACTCTGTAGCGACCAGAGATCGAACCCAGATCTTCCAATTCCGGACTTGATATTCTGCCAATGGGGTTGCTCACTGACACACTTTTCCGATGGTGCAGCACTTATGCCGCACACAAGGAAATGAACGTATGGATCCGGACCTGATTCCGGATAATATTGGTCGGAACAGAGATCCAGTTCTCTCAGAACAGGGATTCCACCAGAATTTTCAGTTTGTGAGGGTGTAAAGTCATAATTGAGAGGATGTAAGAGGAATTTTGCACGGTTTCTATCGATTTTTCACCGCAGAAAATTTTAAAGTTAAGGGGGTATTGTCGAGAATTTGGGGAGTTCTGGTGTAATCACTGCCTCAGAACCGATTCCTTTAGGATCTGGTTCTCAGTTCTTTCAGAATCCTGTTTTGCCCACCCCTATCGTACGTATTTGCTGTTCGTCGCCACTATCGGTATATATGGAAACTCTTTAAGACTTCATACAAAATAAACTATAACCATAGACCTCATAATAGATAGACTTAGCACGCTTCCCCAAACCTCATAGTAGAATATGACGTCTATGGCAGAGCTACCTAGCGAAGGGATTCAAAATCACGTGCTCTGAACAAAAACCTATTAGTTTTAGCGCAGCCAGAAATGGGGAAGCGTGCTAAGTCTATCTATTATGAGGTCTATGCTATAACAAACGTTTATTATTATTATAAGTTAATGTTTTCTTACAAAATATCCGAGTGCTGAAATGAATCAGTAGACAAATTATCGTAGGAAATAGCTCTTTGCAAAACATGTTCACATAAAAGAAATATACGCGTATATAGGCCTGTATTGGCTCCCTACTGATCGAAGTATTATTTTTTCAATTTAGTTTATTATTATTTTCTTATATGTATACGGGGGCAACGCCCTAGCCGAGCTGGTCTACCGGTTCCCGTAAAATCACGGAAGTCAAGCAGCTC
>JAGDQP010066713.1:0-11245 GCA_022664845.1 Lepisma saccharinum | reverse complement strand
TAACTATTTAACAAAGGGGTCGCGCGAGCCCCTCCAGCACACCCCTGATCGCAGGTTCAATTCTTGCTGGCGACATAAGTGGTTCGGAGTCCACATTAAACTGTAGGTTCTATTCTTAGGACCTTATCTGCATCCAATGGAAGGCAATTGCAAACCACCCTCGGTTCAACTTGCCCCAAACCTTCGCGTCAGCGCCTGCTTTTGGGCAGAGCACCGATCATAATGAGGTTAAACACACATAAATGATTTCATGAGGCGATGATAATTTTACGGGGGGTGGAAGATCCCATAGCGTCTCCTTGACTTCTTCATATATGGAAAAGTTGTTCGTAATTTCAACAACTTCTTAAATATATCAGCAGAATTTCGCTTTCAAAGGTAAGGAAATTTTGCTTTCGCTCCATACTCAAATTTCACACATGAAAACATCCATGAGCTTCGAAAGCAAAAGAAATGTCACATGCTTGTTCCAGCCAGTATATTATACATTTCAATGCACTGTCTAAAGAAGAAGCGTTTCGAATTTCAAACATAGAATCTAATGTTGCCCTTTTGGTTAGCAATTTTGACTTCACGAAATTCCGCTTAAAGGATACTGTGTTACTGTCTAAAGATAAATCCTAAAATATAATTATTAGACATTATCATTATTGCCCATGAAACTTTCTGAAAACCTAATGATCCAATAAAAATTACTGTCCGGAAGAAACCCGGTACAAATATTAGCGGGTGAACAAAAATTCTCAGTATGCACCCTGAGCAGTGATTCCGCCAGACCCTCTTCCTGTGGGGGTGTCAGGACTTCAAATTTCAAAACCTGGGTTCGATTCCCCACTAGCCAGTTTCTTTTTCGCATACTGAAGTATTTAAATAGCGATTCATCTCCGTTGTGGAGAACTTACGAAGCATCACTGGTCAGAATCCCAGTAAACAGTGTGTGTGCGGTTTAGCATAATGTAGTTTTCATGTTTTTCATTGGTCTTTCTCTCTTCCACTCTTTCTTGATGTAATGTAATCGTGTCTTTGCTGAGTCATGCGCTCCTTCTTCTCTATATCTATTTATCTTTACTTTTCTCTTACTTTACACTCACTCTCTCTGTTTGTGCGTGTTCCACAGCTAAATCCAGGCCACTTTCGATGACGGTGATAGTGCCTGACCCAAACATAAGTGGCCTGGTAACCCGATTGACCCGGTCTGGATTATCTATGTAACTGGGAATTTCAGCATCGTATTTTTCGTGATCTCGGGGTAACATCCCCGATCCTGGTTATCCCTGAAACAAACACTTTTCAAACGCAATGAAATAATTAAAATCTCTCCTTCATCCTCCGGGTTATCAGATCTAAATCGAATCAGCGGGTCAGAATGGGTTCGAATCTTACACCCGACGACACAGTACAAAACTTGACCAGCATCCCCCGACAGCCGTTGACCCGTTTCAGCTCTGCCGTTTTCATTCCATCTGTGCGAATTGTTAAAAACACTAGTTCATTAGTGTTGTAATTATTAGAACGTTATATTCGCAATAGGTGGAATATAGAGTGGCATGTCCAGAACAGATAAATTTTAAGACATGAGTAGAAACTGATCTACTTTTTCGGCTATTTCAAGAGAAGAATTATTTTTATATTAATTTTGCACCAAATTCGCTTCCATTCTTTAATTTATCAACATGCTATTACATGTGTTTCTTTTTTCACGTTTGCAATGTGGAACATGTAAGGTTTACTATGCCTATAGGAACATGAGAATATTGCTTTTGAACATTTGTTGGCTCTTTCTGATAGAAATTAAGCAGAAAAATTATCATTCATGCATTTTCTTTTTATGTTCAGTTTACATTAGTAGTCTGGAATGGAAGGTATGGCTTACGGTATCTACTGGGTTTGTTACAATCAGTGATTCCACCAGACCCCGGCTCTTGTGGGGTGTCAGCCCCAAATCCTCGAGACTACATCCAACTTTTACTTTCTTTGCGGACAAAAGTTGATATAAACCGTGCAAAACTCTACGTCCACCCTCCCAACTTTTACTTTACACCACCCAAACTGAAAATTCTGGCAGAATCCCTGGTTACAAAGTATTCCGAACCAGTATGTTTAATAAGCCCCATCGAATTTGCAAACGAACCACGCGCAAACAGAGCATGTGTGTTACACTTTTGATATTATCCTAGATGTGTCTCAAAACTCTCGATTTTCAGTGGAAACCATGAGTAATTAATCTGACCACCAAGTTTGGTCTCCATTTTGAAATTGACTTAATGGATTTTTTTTAACATGCGTTATATATTCGAATAGCTTTGAAAAAATATGAAATCCAAAAGTCACCTCTATCTTGCTCTGTGGGAACTGAACTTAATCTTTTTTACTACATTTAAATTCATATTTTTATCTGTACTTCTTCTTCTTCTCTCTTC
This sequence comes from Lepisma saccharinum, assembly GCA_022664845.1. Lineage (NCBI taxonomy): Eukaryota > Metazoa > Arthropoda > Insecta > Zygentoma > Lepismatidae > Lepisma > Lepisma saccharinum. The sequence goes on along the minus strand of JAGDQP010066713.1, from coordinate 8,825 downwards.
CCTTTTCTCTCTCTCTCTCTCGCTGTCTCTCATTTCTCTGTATAACAGACATCCATCGTTTTCAATGTTTTATTGTATGTTTCAATTTCTGCCTCCATCAACTTGCTTTTATTCTTTCATTTTATCGATACTAATACATGTCTATTTGGTAATAAAACGTGCTCATGATTTTTTCTGATTTTAGTATGGACGAGACGAAGGAAGGGAAAGAGGGGGGTCTGTTTACCGGACACGATTATGGGATAAGAAGGTGCAATTTGGGTTGCCTAGAAGCACGGCGTTCGCTGTCACAATTTTTTTGATGCGAAGTGTACACTTCGACAAATATTCAGCCCCTATCTCGGTACCTTGTAGTTAATATGGGAAGCTATATTTTGTATATTACCTCTCTGTAGGCTGTAGATTCTTCTAGCAAAATTTCCGGGTAGGTCTCGATATGGTCTCATTGACGGTCTCCTTGTTAGCTCTATTGATCGAGATTTAATCCTACAGTTTTGTAGTTTTACTAAGTCTGGTATAATTCTGGATTAATCCAGGATATAAGTTGGTGCAATAGTAAATTCATCTGATCCTGAATTAATCCTGCTTGATCTTGATCTTGATCTACGGATCATCAGTGTTATATGCAACCGGGCATATGTGATATAACGTCAATCGGTTTCGAGATGGAGCAATTGGGTTACATACAATTATGACGTCCTAATTTAAGACTTATTATTCATATTTCGAAAATAAAATATCGAGATAGCTACCCATTGTATTTCATAGTAATTTGTAGCTACTTGGAACCAGTATTGTAAATTTTTCATAGTGCTCTTTTTTTTAGTATTTTTAAAATCGTTAAAAATTAAGGACGGGGCAGGTACTTTCGTCAACTGCCTTCCCATCGTGGAGATGGACCTTTACATTATAGGCACGATGTTCCATCCTGCTTTACATGACGTACCGTACAACCAAAACACATTCCACCTCTAGACAATAAGTAGAAGACACCATGCAAAGCCTATTGCTAGGTTGCTAGGTTTCATCGTTTAATTGCATGATACGCAGTACAACCAGAACACTAGAACATACCACAAAGCAGCGAGCGACACCATGCAATGCAATTCAAATAGTATATTTCATACATTCTATACTTGTGGTCTAAGCAGTAGGTTTCCACAAAACATAAATTAGATCTGTGACACCCTGCACTGCGGCAAAGCAAGACGTGCAGTTCATTGTCCTCTGGAGCTGATTTATGTCACCGTTGAAGCAAATGAGTCAAGTTAGGACAAGCAGACTAACTGCCGAGGAATATTGTCAAAATCCGGATGATAAGTCATGAAAAGGGATCAAGAGTTCGAAAATATGTTGAAACTCATTGAGCATGCCTATATTGATTCTAAATGTTTATTCTCATCCCCCCCCCCCCCACACACACACACACACACACACACTTCCCACGTACTAAGTTCTCCCAATCAATGCAAGAAGACTATTTTTGCATCAAGAATTGATGTGCAGAAATACCCAAGGTATAAAGACAAAGAGAAGATTCTGTGAAGACTGTCCATTGGGAATATCGTCCAGCTCATATTACATCTCATTTGCATAACAGTATCTCAATGCTGTTAACAAAGATCAATGATCAACGTCAGTTCTCAGTTAATGCAATGTTCAGATCGGTTGTTCATACGTAATTAACACATCTCTTTATTAGCCTCTTGTGAATTCGCACCTCATATATCTTTGCGTATTACCTAAACTGCAACCAAATAAATCAACTCTAGATTCCATAACTAGGTTCCAGCTTGCATCACCTAACAACTTTCTCATATTACAAATGATATTGTTTTTAATTCAATCAATATTATCTTGCAAAACCAGCTTTCATCACCAACATTGAAATTAATATATTGCGATCTATAATTACACATTAACTTTCAGAATCAGCTTGTATCATCCCTATTGATATGCATTACGAACTTCTTGACATTTAGATTATTATTAGTTTCCGTAACCGACTTACTTTATCTACATTGACATTTTTATATTATGAATTTCTTGTTTTATTAATTCAGTACCAGCTTGTATCGAATTCATTGGCAATGTTGTAAGGATCTTCTTACATTTCACTCAACATTTGAACCAGCTTGTATTACCTTACATTCTTAAATTGCCATTTTTCCTTAGTTTTTAACTCATTGTTATCTGCCAAAAAAAAATCATCACCAACATTGAAATGTTTATTTTACGAACTCCTTGTATTTTTTTTTTAAATTCAATATTATCTACTAGAATCAGGTTGTATTGTGTTTAATGACATTCGTATTTACTAACTTCTTCGATTTTAATTTATCATTAGCTTCCGGAAACAACTTTCATCAGCTACATTGACGTTCTTTTATTGCGAACTTCATGCTTTTTAATTCTATTTTTTAATGTTTTAATCACCCAAACGATGAATGAAACGTCAAAACGTTTGGATATTATCATCGGAATTCCGTCTAGAAAGATCACATTTTTCTATCCAAACAAGAGCGTTTCGTTGAAAACGAAAATTTCTATTCGATTGAAAATTTCGCTCTAAAAGAGTGGTCCCTTTTTCCGCTCTAACAGGTAAACATTTCGATGCTTCAAAGTGCTTTTTCGACCAAACATGGTAGAGGACATGGGTACATCAGGAATCCACCAGAAAGCATGATTAAAAGTTTTTTCGTCCATAAAGACAGGCGCAGTGGACAAAACTTTGATTCAAATTAGTATTTATAGTAAGATCTAAGCCGGAAAAGACACGTTTATTGTAAAAAACCTGAAACAATGGAAAACAAATATATATGAATGGATACCGGGTTAATGTGCTATCTTTCAGAGGGTACATTTGTCATGGCCGCCATCTTGAAGTCAGTCATGTTAAATCTTGCTCATTTTTTTTAATGAGAAGAGGGTCATGTAACATAATCTGGGCCAGAATTTTACCAGAAACACATTGGTAAAGTCAGTTTTGCCATAAGTGTCTTTTTGAGAAAGATATATGACATTAATATGCGTAGTTGTGTTTATGGATCTTTAGGCATCTTTGGCTCAAGCCGGAATAGAATAGAGCAGAGGAAATCGGAAGGAAGTTGGTCAGGGCAGGTCCTAGTTTGACAGTATCATCCCTGCATTAGCTTGGTGGGACAGAGAAAAAATTCTGAAGAAAACTTCAATCATTATCCCAGATCCCAGGACCTTCCGAATCCCAACCCAAAAGAATCTACCAAGTGAGCTATGATTGTTACTGATTCAATCGATAATCAAATCATTAACAGTAAACAGTTCGAAATCGTTGATATTTGTGGCACTGTTTTGTCGAAAAACTTATCAAATCTCTCGTACAAATTAGCCTAGCATCAGGATATTGCACGTTCGCAAGAAAAATGTCATATTTTTCTCTCTCTCTGTCGCAAGAATTAGAGAATCATTCTCCTTCTTTGACAAAAATGCCATAAGTAAATCGGTGGCTGGAAGATAGGATAAAGGTTTGACTTATTTTGTACATAACTTTTGAAGTAAACTTCTTTTCCTCTTCCAGAAAAATTATACTTTTTTTTTTTAATTGTGACACTTTTATTGTAAACATGCCATATGATAAAGACAGTTATTGACCCTGGCGTGATCTTAAAGTACAATGTTCTTTGGAAATCATATATATTTCGAATACTTTCGTTTTGCTTTTTATTTTGATTAATATTTAATTAGAAAATATATCTACAATTTAAGATTCAACAGTTTATATTTGAGCGTGTACTAAAGGTGATACGAAAACGAAATCTTAAAACATACGTTAATTTGATAGGACTAAGAAATTATAATGAAAATAACCAAGGTAACCAATGAGACTTGAGCCATGACCTCTCAATTGCATGATACGACCACCACTGATGAAGTTCTTCATTAACTACCTTAATAAGCTTTCATTTTTTTTAGATTTTAGTTTCTGTTTATGCGTAGTTACTAAAATTTCACACTTCGCCACTACTCAATACACATACTGAATGCCATGCACTATGCAATCTTACAATTCAGTTTAAGATTGTTTTATCTGTGAAATAAATAACTTATTACTATTTAGTAAAAACTAATGTTAGTTTGTACGAAATAAAATAAAACAAATTAACTAAAAGAACTTTATTTGCATATCTCTCTTCGAAAGTACACAAAACAAAAACCGAGAGAATTTTAACCAATGGTTTCAAAAGCAGCCTGCAATGTACTTAGAAGTGTCTCCATGGCAGTAACCATGAACTTTATACGAAGACCAAGCATTAAAGCCTTTGTGTTCCTTTTGAATCTGTCTAGCACACTTGGCATCATCAGTAATGTCGTCATCTAATAGTTTTGAACAAGCAATTTTGCAACCATTGTGAGGCCCAGGAGAACACCAGTATTTATTGTTGATCTGGAAAAGTCCATAATCCTTTGTCTTGCTGTTGAATGCTCCTGTGTTGTACGTTGATTCACGTTCAATAATACACACCCATGTCGATAGTTCACTTCTTGGAAATTTATGTTTGTTAAGTAATTCTTTTGCCAGAACGCATCTGTCGTAAATTTTGCCTTCGGTGGTTGACAGAACAAAGATACTAAGTAACAGAGGAATTACAATGATACTGAGTGACACCATTTTGTGGGACTGACCTTGAGAAATGCTCTTGCAATCAACAGTCTGTTTCAACAGCTGAAAGAAAACAAAAAAATAAAAATTATGGCTTCAGATATATTTAGAATTTTCTTTAAAGTACCAATTATTTTTTTTTATAAAAACAGAATACCCCGCATACTGACTTTGGTATTCCAAGTAAGATTGAACGAGTTCACAGTTGTTACTGGTGAAATTCTGACTACACTCATGCGCAGTGTTGTCATGTTCCTGTCGCAATATTTCCCTCGAAATACTGAAAAATTTCCCGATTTTTGAAAAACTCTCTAATTCTAAGTTCTAACTCTAATTCTAAAATAATTGGGAATTTAAAGAAAATGTGCCAAAAAGATTCAACCAAAATTTCCCGATTTTTATTTTTTTTCCCTTTCCCCTTTTTTGGCCAAGGTTTTCCCGTTTTCCGGGAAATTTCCCTCCACCTGGCAACACTGCTTATGCGGCTATCCAGGCCAGGGTACGAAATCAGGGGACAAGGAGTTCTCCCCATTAAAGCTTTTAATACCAATTTTCTCCCCAACAGATAGTTTCCAAAAGGAAGAAATTTGATTGTGTTAATTCGGATAGCATATTTGTGATTTTTGAATGTTCATAATCTAATTCATACATATCACTAGGAAGGTGAAGTACTTTCTTGAAGCTAGGACGATTTATCGTCCTCGATTTATCCTAATCTTCCTTTAGTTCCACTAGACGAATGCCGCAATGGTATCTTCAACAGATATCTTCGTCATCTATTGTCTCTTTCTTTTCGGCTGTGATAATCAAGGGTCGTCGTTTTTAAATATCAGATGCCTGCACAACAAAGGTATGAAATAACCCGATTATGACACTGAGAAATGGAAATGTCACTGAATCTACAATAGTTACAGCAAGTGACCGTAACGCAGTGGCGTATCCAGAGAGGGGGCGTGTTCTTCTCAAGAGAAAATATTTTATTTTCTATAACATAAATTCAAAAAATTATCACAGAGGAAGCTTCGATTTCTTTCCGGACAAATCTAATGTAACAAGAAATATAGAATTTTGGAAATTCCGATTTCATATTCCATTGATAAAACTTTTGTGAAAGGTGATTGCAAGGATGATAAAGATGACTACTAACATTTTATAGATAAGTTTGTTGGTAAAACATAGTAACAACATTCAGGACCTGGATATCAGGTCCAGGACATCCCAAATGTCTTGCCCCCACTTCTCCTATATAACACCATGATACATTATAATGTTCTTAAAGGCTAAATATGAACCACATGTTGGCATGAAGATGTGAACACGTACTTTAAAGTACTCTTAAGTGTGAAAAATGTAAACCAAACAAATTAACGATTTAATTACGTATTGAATATTCACGCTGATACTTCTTTTTACGTAGATTATATCATAGCAAGGGCCGGTTGTGCTTTACTGTTTGCATGGATAATTATGAACAGCATAAAAATCACTATAAACCTGTCCTATGCTTAGAGGATTTTTTTTTTAAATATTAGAATTTGAGACTGGAAATTTTTATGGATGTTCCAAATTTAGAGAAAGTCATAAATAGAGAACAAATTAACTCTGATTTTATGTCAATCGTAGCTATCAGTACAGGGACGGCGCCAGGATTTTGTAGATGAAGGGCAGGAGGAGACATTAACTGATATCCGCTATGTTGTTGAAAACAAATTTCCGCAAACGAAATTTTCATTCAATGCGTCGTTTCTAATTTATTGAGAATTATTCATTTTCTTCCCATTGTTAGGCGTCGATTTTGGGTTCCAAGTTGGAAACACTGTATCTCCAAAATGAAGCAGAATTTCACCCATGTAGTAACACCCATGTGTATTTTAGTAACACCCTGAACATCAGTACATATTACTGAAAGTGCTGAAAACGTCAGTATATAGTGAAGAATTAGTAGTCAACATTTATGGTAAACATAATATACGTCTACCTATAACATATTGTAGAGTGAAAAAGGTGATGAAGAATGGACGACACCAATGTGGGGTCGGGGAAGACCGGGCCCACCAAAATATTCCAATATTCCTGTGCCCCCATCCTGTGGAAATATTAGTAAATCAATACATTTACATGTATGTACAATAACGATATTGACGACATTTTACGATAAAGGTCCTCCTTTATTTATGTCTACATACCTCAAAGCGAATTATATTTCACATTTGATATTTCTCATGCGTAATAACTATGACTATACTTCAAACATGTGGAACCTATAAAATAATACTTTATAAAGACGTCTTTCGCAACAAAAGAGAATCGTTGATCCAGTGGCGTAACTAGAATTCTCGAGCTTGCCTACAACGAACCTATTAGGGCCCTCCCGTTTAGAAACTGTAAGAAATATTTAAAATCAAACTTTGAGGCGATGTCTCTTGTAATGTTTGCTGTAGGTTTGCATTTAACTCAATTTTTCATCTATTTACGTGGCACTTGTATGGTGAGAGGGATGCTGGAGGGGTTTGCAAGGGTCTCGGCGATCCCCTTCGTTAAATTATTTTATTTATACCGAGCCCTTTGTTAAATTATTTGAAACAAAGCTCTGCTACAGGCGTGTGAAGGAGGGTTTCGCAATGGGCTCGTGCGAGCCCTTTGTTGAATATTTGTATTTTTATCGAGCCCTTTGTTAAATTATTTGGAGCACACCCCTGTATGGCCCCTTCGACACAGCCCCCCTGCAACGTGGGGTCTCCCGGTAAGGTAGTTACATCCCTGTATTTAAGAAATAGTAGCTAAACCTTTGTTACTAACAACACCTTCATCAATAGGATACATTAACCGCCCTCTACCTAAAAGTTTCGAAATACTCTAAATAAAATATACACTTGTTCAGGTACTATGCACTTCGCGGACGATGATTAGAAAAGTGAGGTTGTGTATTTTATTGTCTAAATACACAAATTCAAATATCACGATATAGCACTTGAAATTTCGCACCAAATCTTGCGCTCACAAGGCAAACTAAGTATTTTAGGGAGCGCAACCTCCTCCAAAATCTCGAATTATTCTAAAATATACGTTTTTTGCTATTTTTGAGCTCCCCACTAGCGCAACCAGTTTATTATATAAGTCAAGATTCGGTTATTTTTGCTCTACTACGGATAGGTTTTTGAGTTATCATCGTTCAAAAATGTTGAACATTTTCACACAATAAAAGAGCAATGTTTCTTTTTAATTGTAACCGTTGCCATGGTAATGCGAGTAGCCCGAAGCAATTTCAATACATTATGTGTTTGGTCCTTAAACTTTGAGATAATTTCTCTTCTAATGTTTGCTAGGTTTGCCATTAACTCTTGCTTGCATTTATTTATATGTCACCTGTAGGGACCCTTGGACAGCTAGCCCCCTCCCGCAACGCGGGGTCTCGCGGAACGGTACACCCGCCTCTGTCCAAATACAATAAAAAAATATTGTTATCCGTATGATACTGAAGAATTTCACAACAGTTTCCTAATTTCTTGGAGAGGGAAAGGCCAAAATTGGGGGAGGCAAACGCTCCTTCTTGTCTACCCTTGAAGTCGTATTAACGCGTTGAGTACTACAAGCACCCAGCTTCTGAGAGTTAGTGGTTACTGGAGAGACTCTGAATAGAAACATTGAGTAGAAACGTATTTTCAAGTTCTGCTGTTGGTTATCCTGACTGAGATTTTACAAGGTCTTCCTTAGTTTCACCAGACGACTGAAGGAACGCTATTTAGACAAAGGCCTTAACCGTTACCTCTTCATTCATAAGAAAAGTGCCTGATACATAACCTCAATGCTCAAACCTGTGCTAGCCTTCAGCCATAGTTTCTTGTTCAGACCACAAAGTGTAATTTAAAATTTTAAAATTATTCCTTTTTTACATATTTGAGCTTATGTTAAAGCAATAACTGCAATATATCTGCATGCTATTTATTACCTGACAAGTATTCTGTCGTCTCACACAATGCACGCTCTATCTTCTGAAATAATTGTGATATACAGGAACATTTTGTGCCTATTTATATACCCCGTATATTCAACTTAGATCTATTTACTCTTGCCATCGACCTAGACACGTGTCAATGCACAACGGATTCAATCTTCTCTCCAGGAAACCTATGGAGGATACTAATCAAGGTCTTTTCTTGGCATCAAGCAAGTGCACGCATAAGAG
>JAGDQP010066712.1:0-11245 GCA_022664845.1 Lepisma saccharinum | reverse complement strand
AGGTGGAAGATTAGGTCTATGTGGGTGTAGAGTGCTTTTGGGTATGTGTTTTTCGGAAGCTTGCTCGATGGTATTATTGAGGATATCAATCAATTCGTACAGTTCTGCCTCTGTTATTGGGGGTGCTATATGTTCTGTGCGTTGTTGGATGTAATTCCTGTATTCGGTCCAGTTTGCTTAATCGAATCGAAGGATTTGACGGGGAGGTGTAGTTCGTGGGATGTTGAGATGATGTCGAATTTGAAGGGAGAGTTTAATAGGGGCATGGTCACTACCGAGAAGATCTAATATGTCTGTTGTACACCTATTAAGAAGATTAGTAGAAGTTATGACAATGTCAGGAGTGGTATTTGTTATCGGGCGAGTAGGTTTCGGCAATCGGTGTATAGTGCCCGTTGTTTGATATTCAACAAAATCTTGAAAATTGTTTTTCTCCCTGTCAGAGCGACTGTGAATGTTGATATCAGCTATGATGAGATAGTGAGTAAAGTTGTTGGAAATGTATGCAAAAAAGTTGGTCGGTATAGGATTGCTGTGCCACCACTGGCTCTTTGGGTTGGTAGTTGATTGTCATGTCGTATTAGTGTGTATCCAGGTATTTTACATGAAGTATTTGGTTTGAGGTGAGTTTCGTTCAGGAGAAATGCATTAATGTGTTCTTCGAGCAGAAGTTGTTCAAAGAGTACTTTATGCTCGTGAAGTGAACGGGTATTCAGAAATAAGAACGTAAGGGTCATAAAATAGACTATTTGATGGAAGTTTGATGGAGTGTTTATACTTCTGTTTCAAGAGTTCTTGCATGACAGTGAACATACGGGCCTGAGTATGTGGCGTTGGAGTTTACGTGCAGAGTTGTGCGAGCAGCATATTGGATTTGCTGAAGTACATTCTGTCTTTCAATTGGATGTATGTTTTGAAGTGCTACAGTAATGAAAGTGAGTAGTTGATCGATTGTTATCGGTTGAAATACTGATCTTATGATGGGTGTATCTGGCGGCTTAGTTGCTGTTGCTCTGATAGGCACTATGAGTTCTGGTTTGCTTGGTTCTGCGGCCGGTCGTGCTTTGCATTTGTAGCTAAAAGTTGGATGTTCTTCGTTACAAGTGTTGCACTTTGGCGGTTGGTGCATGATTTTGTAGTATGTGAACCTGAGCACTATACGCATTTCAAGTTTTTTTTATTATTTGGATGTAGGGTGCTGATTGTAGAGTTGGCATTTCTCGCATCTAATTGGCATTGGAGGTGGGGTGTGCGAGGGTTCTACCCGATATCGTTTCTTGTATATGAATGCGCCGTTTGCCAGAAGATCATCAATTGTCTCTTAACTGTTAGTAAGAACACGGATCATATAAGTTGGACCGCCCTGTTTAGTTTTGATGCAGATGCATTTCGGTATGGAATGCCCCTCAAGTTTGAGTTCATCTTCGGCTTCTGTATCTGTCACAATAGGTTCGATACCACATATGACTACGGATAAAGTAGGAGGTCTGCGAGGTGGAGGTGCTTATCTTATAGCTTTGTGTTCCAGGCTGGACATTTTCGCGTTTTCCCCGAAGATCTCAAAACTGTACTTATTTCTTATTGTTGTGGCAAGGTTGGCATCTATTGAATGTATGATTATCCCGTTCTTTGTTGGGATGAGTCTTGATATACTGTCACGTTGAACATATTTCAGAAACTGTAGTGACAAGATTTTTGGATTTTGAAACTTAGCGTCAAAGTTTGATAGCAAGGATGCGTGAGTCTTTGAGGCTGACCGTGATGGTAGATCTGGAAACTGATTTCTATCTGTTATATCCATCTGTTGTTCGTCTAATTCCGAATCACTGAGAGTGTGAGTTTTCTTCGGCGGTGGTAATGAATGTCCTGAATGGTTGCTTGACTGTGAGTGTGATCGTCTCGATGCTATGGCGATGGCTGCGGTTACGTCCTAAAATGGAGTACTGTAATGGTCCTGGTACTGTTGCTGGTAAGTTTTGGTGTTGTTCTAGATGATTATGCTGGTCTGTCATAGCGTTGGAGCTTTAGGACCAGATGCCCTTGATAACCGAGGATGTACACAGAAATACTGAAAGTAGCAAGACAATGTACGACCTATGGTGAGATGAGATGATCAGTCTTTATGCAATGACTGTTAACAACTCAGACTAACTTCACCCTCCGGCACTGAGAAATACCGTCAATGGTATTGGGGTCGTACGTGTACTTCTCTCTTCTGTGCGTCTGCTGTACAGAGTCCTCGAGCGTACATTAACAAAACCACAGCTACACTAGGTAAGTTATGTACATGCTGTACCCTGCATACATTATTTACATTCCTGCTGTACAGATCCATCTGAGGTACATATCATTTTACAATACTCCATTGTGGGTGTACAATCGCTTTAATCGGCATAACGAATCATTATTAAACATATTTAAATCGTGTGTCAATAATACAACACAAAAATCAACAATTTAGCATAATACAAAGCAGTTACTCACTTCAACTTTGCACCATTAAAAGTAGAGACATCTATCGACACAAGCGGGAAATGCAACAGGCGACAGTATACTATGAAACTCATTCACCTTTATTAGGAGTTTGATCCTACCACAACAATTAGAAACGCTTTATAATCTTATGAAAAATAAACTTTAGGAATCAGAAGAGTTAAACTTAATTTCCGACAGTATGTTTTGTTTTTGACGCGATCACGCCCGCGTATGAATATCACATGCAGTCGCATTGATACAAATTGGACTGTCCGACAGAGAATTTAGTTCTTGTTTTTGTTTGAGATTATTGCACTTGTTTACAATATTCTTTTACAACGCTCGCCGGATAATAAACTATGTCTACATATTTCATTTTATTATCTCGCAGGATTGTAATATTACATTTTCAGGGACACGCAGTTTGAATAATTGCATCAGCTCAAATTTGAAAAATATGTCTTAGCTATAGTATTTGAGAATTACCATTCTCAAATTTTACTTTTTGAGAATATTTTTTCCCACTTTCAAGGAAAATTTACTCAACTTTTTTTGAGTAGGAAAATTTGTATTCATTTTTGAGAAAATTATTTTTAACAGTGTGAACTTCAGTGCTATAACATGTGTAGATTCTGTTCAGGATACGATTGCAGTAACCGTTTGACTCCAGTAGAGAAGATGATATAGAAGATCCTTCCAGCGCATGTTGGTTTTCATAATTCGTAAGATCATATGCATATTTCTTTTCAAAAATTCATGCAATATTCCTTACGTTCTAGCATTCCTAGCTTTCTGTTGTATGTTGTCATAAACAAACATAATTTCCACAAAATATATGTTTGTGTAGTCTACCTACTTGCTCTGTTATCGTTAAGCAAAGCAGTCATATTTTACGTCAAATTTTAATTTACCAAAATTTCAATTAAAAATTTTTGTTTATCTGGAGAAATGTTCCTTATTCATTGTAGTTCCCAGTTTATTTGCCATTGATACATCATTAAGAAACCAGAAAAATTAATCTTTTAGGACAATAATGGCTACATTTGAATATGACAACGATAGTTAAGAAGGAAATAAATATTATCTAGAATTGACACAAGAACGAAGTTTACAGCTTACTTCTTTAAGAAGATATTGCTGTCTAAGTGTTACATCGACCTCTTCACCTGAACACCATATTGAAATCAAAATGTAGGCCTTATCGACATTCAGCTCATGTGACTAAATATTTTGTATACTCTAAGAACCTTAAGGAAGAATTACAAGTCAAATTGAGGAGGTATGTGAGTACACTTTTCTGCACACGGAACTATTATAGCAAGCGCCAGAGAATAATGTCATCTTACCGAAAATCGTACACCCAGTGTCACATAAATTCGACTAGATCTCTTAGTTTTTAAGATGGACCAACATATCGTTTGAAAGCTTCTATTATGCTATATCACGTTTATTTCGAGGCTTATTTTCATATCTCTGTTAGTTTCTGAGTTATATGCCAATAAAACATTATTGTAAAATGAGAAGAACTATATTATTTACATAATGACCGCCATTTTTCAATATGACTGCGGTATATTGAAGGAATCAAACTCGAATTCCAAGCTATGCTATTATCTTGAAACTGACACATGAACGAAGTTTCCAGTTTAATTCTATGAGTAGATATTGTCATTTAAGTATAAGTCGATGTCTCGCTCTGGCCTCCATATTGAATCCAAGATGGCGGATTTCCCCAAAGTGGGAGGAGGTTGGAATTTTCAGGATATGTTCAGAGAAATATACTGAACATAATCCAAGTGGTTGCGCTTTATTATTATTATATTCTTTTTTTAAATTTGGCTCAAAATCTGTCTAAATTGACAGGAGTATTGATGGCTTAAATTCCAACAATAAGTAACAGGTAATAAAAGCCTAAGGCATCAAAACTGAAACAAATATATAACATATTATCACTGCACATTAATAATATCACAATATAAACTTTCCAGTTTATTCGAGCCATTCAAGAATACATATAGCCTATACTTAATCATTTTATTTGTAAAATACTATTTTTATTTGAGCTACTGTTATTTATTACTTAAGGCACAATAATAATTCTTTTAGCGTTTTCTTAAAAGTATTATTGAAGATTTGAAGACAAAATTGAGGTTCGGTAAATTTTGCATATTCGCGGATGGGTGTGCAACGAAATTAAAAAATTAATACTCTCTCGAACTTGTGTTTTCTAAACTAATATTTGAAGTAAATACCGAATGGTGTTTGTTTATAACACCGAATGGGAAGGAGGCACTAGATGATGTGGGAGGATTAGTAAAAAGAGTGGTATTGTTACGAGTGAAGAATGTTCAAGTCGTTCTAAATAATGGAAAATATTTTTTTTATTGTGCTTCGAAAGTTTGTGGAGGGATAACAATTATGTTCGTAGATAATACTAAGATCCAGAAGTTTGTGTCATTACTTGAACACAGTTAACGTTCAGTCATACCGCCCTTACAACAGAAATATTACTTCAGAGTCTAGAGAAAAATCGGGTAGTACGAGGACGCACCGCAGTATAAGAATTAAGTGCTTATGAAGTGTTCAGCGTTAAAAGTGACTCTGAGGATTCAGGGTTAGAGATCCCAACAATTTGTCATAACAGAAACTGTGCTACACTGATGTTTATTCTAATAATGATGAAGGCGCCCAATAAAGGACAGCGCAAATTATTGCAAATGATATCACAGAAGGACTATATATTTATTTTTAATTTGTTTGGAGGGGGATTAAGACAAACCATTTAATTTGTAGTGGTATGTAAAAGGGAGTCAATGAAGATGAGTTGAAGGTGATGTTAATAGAAAAAATAACTTCTGATGATTTTGTCAAGTTTGTAAAATATAGTTTTCTTTTCTTATTTGTTATAAAAAAATATCCAGAAAGATAAAAAAGTCACAATTCTTATGTTAAAGTGAAGAAATTGTTTCTTAACACTTTTAGAACCTAAAATAACTACTGTAGAGACATAATGTTTCCGTCCAATGAAATAGTTTAATTTCAAATGTTTTCCAAATGTTAAGTGCAATAGCTCTCTTAGGGTCTTTTGGAATATTTATTGTATTAACTTTTACTTCCTGACGGTCTTAAAACTAAGAACTATCAACATAAATATCAATTTAACACCGAATATTAAGTTATTCTAAAGTAATGTGTACGAGGTGTTCCGTCTGTTACGCCTCACTGTTACGGAAAAAGGGGCTTTAATTAATATAATTGTTAGTTTTCACTTCAATGTTTACAGTTTGTGTGCAATGGCTCACATGAATAATATGGTAAATATTAAATTAGTACTGTCCATGACAATTCGCAGATCTTTTCGTTTAATTGTAGTTACTAAGAACAGTGTGCCAAATTATGTTCCGTCCGTTACAAGCACTCTCATTGATAGTTCACTGTTGTTTCTATGTTAATCTTTATTGGATTCAAAGCTTTGAAACTTTACTATTCTATACTATCCACTCTATTTCATAATAACAAATTTGTATCATAATGTAAAATTAGCTCTTTTATTTATAAATGAAGTGTGATTGTCACGTCCGTTACAATGGAATGTCCTACTTCAGAAAATTATTTTAGGTATTCTAAATTTATAGCAAGAAAAAAAACTGCTTAGAAACCACAATTGCTGAAAAACTGGTTAAATGCCTTTATTGTGTATTTGTTAACAAGCCCTCAGTTGAAAGAAATACTTTGGAAACTAATTAAAACTTCAAAATCGATACTGTATTACTTGTGTTGTCCCAAAGAACTGGTAAATATGCGATATCCTCCCACCCAACTTAGGGGAAAATTGGGGGGGGGCTGAAAAATAGTTTATAAAGTCTCATATAGGGTATCGAATGAAAGGATTCTTCCGACTGAATATAAAAGATGAATTATTTTCTTCAGACACATTAATGACTCTGGATGACATTAATTGCACCTATTGAAGAGTTTGTATCTTGTATGGGCTCTTTATGAATCAACTAAATGTTCTTCTGCAGAGGAACTTAAATCGCTCGCAGTGTACAGCAAATTGCGAGGAAGAGATTTGACCTTTTCAATGGAGGCAAACGTAGATTTCTCTTTGCTACCACCGTCAAGAGGAATACATAAAGAGGACAAATTATTTATCAAGCTCGGATTTAGAGGTTCGCCAAGACAAGGCTCCAAGAAATTCCAGACTCTTGGGAGGGTTGGACTGAAAATGGAGAACTAGTAGTTTGGTGTGATCTCAACAAAATTCTTCCAGCAGTTCTGATAGATGTACTAGAAGATGCTGCAGAAAGGCAGGTACTGGATGAAGACGAAGAAACAGATGAAAACTCCATATGTTGGAAGATGATGAAAGTTTCCATAATTATGTTGGAAGATGATGTAATGGAAGAACCTTTACCGCTGAAGGCAATAGTGATTCTGGGAGCCTTGATGATGTGGATAAATAAGTTTCTGAGTACTTTAAGTAAGCTCTTTTATATATTCTCCTAAAAAGTAAAACATACAAAGAATTTTCAAAGAATAAACCTTACTTTAAATTTGAGAACTAATATTCATTTTTTTTTTTTTTGTTTAAAAGAAATTAACAATTTTCCAACAAAAATGACCGCCATTTTCGATTTAAGTATTTTTGTTTATACATTGTTAAAAATCTGGAATTTCTCAAATCCTTTTCTGAAGATAATAATCCATTTTTATATTCAGTGGGGAAAATCCTTTCATTTGATACCCTATATGACCTACATTATAAACCTTCATTTCTCAGTCCTCCCTTTTCCCCCAATTTCGGGGTTGTTTATCGTCTAATTACCATTTCTTTGGGTCAACACAACTAAACAGTAGCGAGTTTGAACTTTGAGTCACTTTTAAAAATGTTTGAACTTAAGGCTCTTTAAAAAAGCCAAGAAAGGCATTTGACCAGTTTTCGACCAAAAATGATCGCAACTTTAGTTTCCAAGGAGTTTTATTTTTGCTATAAATGTAAAATACCTAAAATCATTTTCTGAGGAAGAAATTCATATTCAGTGCGAAAAATTCTTTCATTTGATACCCCATATGACCTACTTTATAAACCTTAATTTTTCATTCCCCCTCATTTTGGACCTCTACACTCCGAATTTGGTGATAATCGTATAATTACCATTTCTTTTTGAAAAAAACAAGTAACACAGTCCAAATTTTGAACTTTGAGTATGTTTTAACATTTTCTCGTCAACTCAAGGGCTTGTTTAAAAAAAAGCAATGAAGGGTCTTTTACCAATTTTTAACTCAAAATTGTCACTTTGGTGTAAAGCCAATTCTTTTAACTGAGAATTTTATTTACATTATGAAGAATAGGAAGAAATGGCTCCGAAGGATAAGGAGGTGACCGTCGGTGGTCATAGAAAATTATTTAAATATATGGTTTTGACCACTTTTCTACCAAATAGGCCGCCATTGTGTTCAAAGACCAGTTTTGTTTTTTGGGAACAACCCTATAAATTTTATTTAGACCATAAGGAATAAGAACAAATTGGTTCCGAAGGATCAGCGGGGTGCACGTGGAGTTCCTCTGGCTTCCCGACTACATGTTTCATACGAAATTAACGACTAAAAAATACATTAGAAATAATCAACGAAGCTTTTAATTATTGACATTCGTTCGCGTCCATCACGTACTTGTGTAGCTCCAATTAATATTAGTAAGTACGAGTGAATTACTCTATCTTACACGTTGTATACATATTAACAGAAGCCGATCTCAGAAGTCGTGTGGACTAGGGCGCTTGGCCGGCGTTTACGAATTGCGGGTTCTATTCCCTCCTGGTGCATGGATGTTTATTGATTTTAACAACATTACACTTGTAATTATCGGGATGGGCTGAAGTTTATGGCTACTAAAATGGTCTATGCAGAGTAAAATTTTACATACTAGCTGATAAAATAATTTGAGATTGCAGCATTAATATAAAATCTCATGGCAATAAAAATTTATAATGTTTCTTATATATTGAGATAAGGGAGTAAAATTAATTTTTAAACGTATAGTTTAGTTTCCCAGACCACTGCCCTTTAACATGGTTCTTAGCTGTAGAATATTCTACTGTTTTGCACCTAATAGCTAAACATGTAAATCTCATTCTCTGTAAATTCCACTCCCTTTGCTTCTGTCTCTCTTTGGAGGTTAAAATAGTGCCCAGAGCCACAAGTTGTCCGAAGCATCTGATAGTGAAATGAAAAAGAAAACTAGAGCGTTCCAACGGAGCAGTGCCTACTTTGAGATGAAAGTACGTGAAGTGGTCAGGCTGTGAGACTACGAATAGAATAAACAATTCTGTTTGTTGCAAATTATTTTAGTCGTACGAAGCGACATAAAATCTCAAACTTCTCTCTTTCACAACGAGACAATGTTTCCGCTTCGATGTAAAGAGAAAGTTTGTTAAAAGAGGTTGTTTGTTAAATATATGAAAACAAAAGCCTTTTGTTCAGCAGGTAAGTGAAGTGAACTACTGAAACACATAGAGGGATTGCAGGTCACTGAATTCAAGGAAAACGAGATAGTACGAGAGTTTTTAGGAAAATAAAGATATAACGAGGTAGTGAAGCAAATATATTTTTTTCTTTACAATACTTCGAGAAAGTAACATTCTGTAATATGAAATATGGTAATTATGAGAAAATAAAATATGTACCTTTCCACTCTCGTTCAGAATTAGACTTAGTTTTCTTTCTTCTGTGGGAGATTGAATGATATCCTTTTTTCTACATTCGTGCATTATTCGTGTTTTAACATGTGTTTAAAGTTACAAGATCTACGTATTATATTGTTTGTTAGGTTATAACATTTTACTTTATTCAAACTTCTCGAAACCCTCATCGTATTTAAAGCGTAAAGTAAACTTAAAGTTAAAGCGTAAATTTAACAAGTAAAAATTGGTGGCAGGGCCAGCTTAACGCTTGCCCCTACCACCATCGAGTTCGAACACTAAAACCACCCTAAAAATTAGTTCTTTATTGTGCATGCAAAATCAGAATTTGTGCTCGCTACTTTTATCACAAATAAGGAAGTGAAAGTTCCACCCCACCATCGAAATCGGACACCAAAACCAACCCCAAAATTAATCCTTAATTATGCACGCAAAATGAGAAGTTAGTTTTCTTCGCCGCTTTCACCAGAAATAGGGAAGTGAAAGTTCCATACACCGTTAGGTTGGCCCTGTACCATCGAATTTCGATACCAAAACAATCTTAAAACTTAGTGCTTAATTTGTGCCTAATTGTACACGCAAAATCAGAACTTATTTTCAGCACTTACACCACATATAAGCAAGTGAAAGTTCCACGCCACCGTTAAGTTCGCTTTGCCACCATCTAATTCAAACAGCACAAAAATTATTGCTTACTTTGTGCTCTACCTTCACCAGAAATAAGCAAGTGTCTGTTCCATGCGACAGTAAAATTGAACCTACCAGCATCTAATTTGGACACCAAAACCATCCCAAGAATCATACCTTACTTTGTGCTTTATTGTGCACGCAAAATCAGAATTTGGGCTCGCTACTTTCACTACAAATAAGGAAGTAAAATTTCCACGCCATCGTTGAATTCGGACACCAAATCCGACCCCAAAATCAGTCCTTTGTTATCTTCTATCATATCCTGAAGAGAAACACTTATATCGTGGCTGCCTGGCAGTTATATGACCAACATAACAGCAATGATGTGTGTGTTGCATAACTTAGCGTTTACACCTGTTGCGATAGCTTCGTGAAATCGTATGAATACGCAGCGTGTATCTGCGTGTAAAGATAATTAGTACAAAAACTCCTTCAGGAAGAGTGACACAAGAATACTACTCACAGAAGAAGTGATATCCATTTTGCGAGTGACTTTGTTTGTGTCACTATGGCGGAAGTGTTTCCTTTGTAATAAAATTAAGAGACTTATGTTAGCAGCCTCCCTTCTGCCATATCACTTCTTTTGTGAGTAGTATTCTTACGTCACTCTTTCCTTTACCCCGAAGGGTTTTTTGTACTGATATCACTTATTTTGTAAGACTGCCTATTTTAAAAACTTTTTTAAAATTTATTTTTATATGGGCCACTCTAGTAACTTTGGACTTCGGCCCTTCACCATTCGCCTTTAGCTGTTAAAATATAGACCCATGCCCCTGCCGGGACTCGAACCCAGGACCTTCGAGCCGATGACCTACCGTCGCAGACCGCTCGGCCACCCGACCGGCACTGCTTATTTAAAAACAAAAGTACATAGTCTTTATACAAAATGTCGAGTTTGGACCATGGTAGGCTCCGTATCTCGAAAACGGTAACTCGTATTAAAAAAATAAGCATCAATTTGCCTCTACGAGACCCGTAATTGACCCCCAAAAGCCCCTGGCACCACCGTTTTGGGTTAAAGCGAAAAAAACAGACAGAATGACAGACACACTTTTCTATCGTTTTTGAAAATTCTGTGATTGGCCTAAAAATAAAGTCATAACTTTTGAACCCCTTCACCGATTTTGACGTGTGATACACCGTTTGAAAGGTATTGAAGCGTAGATTACGATCCCGAAGTTTCGGCCGCCTGTGTGGTCTCGCGTCAGTGCTATCATCAGAAATACGATATTCTAAATTTTTCTTCGAACCACCCTAGGTTGTCCCAGGGATGTCCTACCGACCCATTTTTTTCTGTCTTAGTATAGCAAAGAGCTTTTAAATGCAAGTTCAAGCTAGGGATGATATCGTGACGAGACGAGACTGGCAACAGTCTC
>JAGDQP010066711.1:0-11245 GCA_022664845.1 Lepisma saccharinum | reverse complement strand
ATTTTGGGGGACTACAGCTAGAAGAAATATACATATCCAGAAAGTGTAGTGAATAACGACGTAACAAGAATGTATTTTTATGTATCCGTATTTCGTGAAGCAGATGTAACTGTTTTCTATCGGTTTGTAGATCAAACGCAATTACTTTATTTCTGTATGGACTGAGACAATTAAAAAAAAACTTATTCACTTGCCAGTAAAGCTTAACACAATCAGTCACTTCATCTCTCTTACGTGCAACAGTAGAATGGAACACCACAGGTTACTGACAGAGTTAGTGTTTTACTACTTTCATTCTGTGAAGTGATCGAGTTCCTAGTTGATATACATCATGGAAAAGCTGAAGATTTTGGAAATGTCAGGAAAGATAGAGAGAAAAAAATCGCGGAATCTACAGTAGAACAAGATTTGTAAGAAGACACTGATTTTATAAAGCATTTTTCATTAGAAAATGCCTTGATTTACAAATATTATTTTAAATATAAACTGGATCGATCCAGAACTGAACAGGCAGTGAAAGCAGTCCCTTTTAGTGGATATAGCTCGAAGTGTGGCCAAAGCAATTTCCTTTTCGTAACTTGGTAGTTCAAATTGTGAAGAGTAGAGGACATACGGAAACCTAGCAAGCAACAGGTTGGTGTGGATACAATTGGTTAAGGATACGAAAATGTCAGTTCCAGTGCAAGTGTATCAGAATCACTTCCAGCACGCAAAATTTCTTGTTACATGCGTCAACGTTAACAACTTCGAGCAGACACAAGACACTGACCGAATTTAGTAAAAGTTGAAGTCCAAGCTGCATTGATTCTTTTGGGTTTTACGAACTATTGCAAAGCGGGAATCATATAATTCATTCAAAGGAATAAAATATTTTTATACAGTTAAATTTATAAAAAGCAAAGAAACATGCTTTGTTTTTTTTTTTTTTTTTAAAAAAAGATACGAGTTTAGTCTGTTTTCTCTTTGAAAGGTCCTTTTCATAAATTATCATGCAAGGAGAGAATATTCGTAGTATTTAGAAACAAAGTTTTATTTTTGTGAAGGTTTGCGTAATGATGATTATGAACTTTTAATACGCTCTGCTGTAAAATCAAGAAAATAAACAAAGCACGATATCTTCAAATGTTATAAATGAAAGCCTTTCAACTTACGCTGCAGTCAGTTCTGACGGGGAAAATTGAACGATCGTAGGTCAGAGAATTTTAGTATCAGGAATCCCGAAAACTGAGAAAACTCAGGGAATAGAGCTGTGACAAAGAAAAAGTAGAAACCCTCAATGAACAATTGGGTTGTCCAACACATGCACATGTTATTTTGTGAATCATATGTAAAAAAAAAGCCAATAGAATGATTTTATTTTAATTTTTAGTTTATTTTTTTTAAGACAAGTAGTTGTGATATGTCTGAGGAATGGTGTCCATAACTTTTTCCAGCTAAATGATGGGTAGATTGTCTGAGGATTATTGTACGTCATCACTGAATTTGCCTGGGGAAACTTTACCGTGATTGATGGCAATAGTACTTGCACATACTTGCCTCTTCCGAATTCCGCGACTTATTCATTGAAGATGGGGGTTAAGTATTTGGAAGTGATGAACGATTCAAAAATGTAATTGAAACTAAAACACTGATTCGAAGTTGTGTGCTGACATCAATTTCAAGTTTTGATAGACACGTTGATTCTTAAAGCTGTAAGAACGCAGAAACTTGCTTTAAATAAAACCAATTGGTAATCTATGTTAAAAGGAGCAACCCAGAATACTCTTAGTTGTGCTACCAACAAGTGTTACAAGTAACCAGAACTTTCACATTAATAATTTAAAAAATAAACTGTAATAATCGTTAAAATTCATGATTCAAGGTTATAATTCGTCTGAAGGAGAAAATTCTTAAATGAAAGGTACGTAACAGTTTAGGACTGACTTAACTGGGCTTCCGACAACAAAGAGTGCGTTTGCAAGCAATTTTAATTTCATTTTTTTCTGGAATTTACAAGTGACAACATTTGCTTTTGTCTAACAATGATTATTTGGAAGTTACATTATAATTTCTTCAATTATAGCCAATTATTAATAGTTGCATTTGTCTTTGGCAGATAAACGTCAGTGTATACGGTATACTTGTACGTGAGTGATAAATTCTTACGTTAAACGTGAATTGATGCAACTGAGGTCCATTTTTATTTGTTTCAACTAGAACAGAATAACGTTAGCATAAGGGTTTCTTAACAAGAGAAGTAATAGAACGACTTGATTGGTTCAAGTGTACGCTCCATCACACAAAACGTATAATTGTTTTGCAATAATTCAACTGCAGTTTTAAAGCAGGGCTTCGGATATACAGTGTACATGTTATTAAAATTAGCACTATGGCTTATGAACTCACAACTACAGGTCAGACTGGCAATTTGCGATCTCCTGGTAGTTCTCATGGGTATATCAAGGCGGAAGATGTGAGATCAGTAAACTACGCCCGGTTAGACCCACTAAGAACATTTAGACAGCTAAGGGAAGCTTCCCACTTTTCTGGTAGTGTGCAGACAGTACTCCGAAGGCTTCCTCAGGTTCGATTACGTGGCCGTGTTGCTGTCATGAAGGAGAAACTCCGAGATGAACACAACATTTACCGTCTCTCATTTGCACATGTGAATGTGGATCGCAACTGGCAGATGAATCCATACCAAAACATCAAATGATGGCCGCCGTTTTGTGTATCATTCCTTGGGCACCCGATACGACCCTGGATATTTGACTGCTTGAAATCGCAATGGTCGTGTATTTATTTCATGTTGGGGTTGGATTTCCAGTAGTGGTGCAGGACATTATTGAAGGGGCCCTGGACAGTGCTCAGAACTTACATATTATGAGTAACATCATGGTGCTATCAGTACGAGTACTTCAACCTTTTGGTGTTATTCAGTTCCAGCAAGACTAGTCTCTAATACATACTTCCCATGTGGTTCGAGAATGGTTTGCTAGACAGCCTGAGATCGATTTAATTGACTCACCGCCTTGTGGAGCAGACCTCAATCCCTTGGAAAATATGTGGGCAGAATTGAAGCGTACTCTAAATGAGAATTTACCTGCGGCAGAGCCACTAAGAAGTCGAGATGACCTATGGGACCTTGTTTCCGAGGCACGGCTGGAGGTAGGGGAAGGGGATAGATTTGTCAGCTATCTAATAGATTCCATGCAGAGAAGAATGGAACGTATAACAAATGCAGAATGGTTTTGGACACAATATTAGTGTTCCCCACCCCAACTCCGAAAACAACAACTCCTTGCATTATATTTTTGTGGAATTCTACTAGTAAAGAAAAAGTTTCTCTTGGATTCGAACTCAAGACCTGACGAGTAGGAATCTCGTGCTCTACCACTGAGCTAACATGAATACACCTACAAACTCATTCGGAAGAAACATGATTTTAATTTCCTCTGTTCGATGACAATGAGACTCTTATCAGTTAAAAAATGTTGTATTCCGATATTCCGAAAACTTGGGATATTCCGAAAACCCGGAGTTTTGATGTAGTAAATTTTTGAACACAATTAGAAAGAAAATGGTAATGAAAATTTTCAAATTTACTTCCATTACTCAACTAGTGAAACTGCGGATTTATACTATTTCTTTCCTACAACTCTGTCAAGTTTTTATGTTTTTTTTTCGTATTTTTGATAATAGTATTCTCACTTTCTTCATTTGCAAAATTCCGAAATCTAGACATTCTGGAATTCGGTAATTGAATAATTGACTTCCCAATGCTATCTAAGCAACCACCGCTGGTTCTTATAGAAGATATGTAACAAAACCTGAGGTTGGAACGGCTGATTAGAAAGATAATCTAAGGGTGTGCTCTCATAGAGAGTCAGTTTAGAGCTTCAACTTTCGCGCCCCATCAGTTTTTTTAGTCATGCACAAACATTTTTTTTTTACCATTTAGTACGAATTGCTTAAAAAAATGTGTTTTTAAAACGTTTTTTATTACGACTGTCTCGACCGTGTAAATAAACAGCACAGGGATTGGGATAAGATAAAGATGAAATGATTTTTTTGTGTACCAAATAGAAAATTGACAGGTGGAACGTTAACAAGACTTGTGAGTATGCCCAGTGCAAACCTGGGCTCCCCAGCGGCTGCGCCGCCCAGCTCCCTTCGGACGCAACGTTCCCCCCTTTCACACCTCGCGGGGTGTGCATCCTAGCTTTTAGAAGCAATCAGTTATTTTATACAGATCCTAGCAATTATTTAATAGTAAATATGAATATATAAACTATATATTTAAAGAAACAAGACGAATAAAGTGTTGTTCCGGGCAAGATTCGAACCCGAGACCTTCCACTCAAGAAGCCGACATCTAGACCAGTTATCCAGGATGGCGACCTTCAAAACGGCTCTTTCGAAATTGTATTTACAGTGCATGTGTTACGTAAGAAGTCTAGTCACGTGTTTTATTTCCAATTTCTCTGCTCAACTGATGGCGTTGTCCTGGTTAATTTGCATCCTTGAGAAAGATCTTTTTATTAATTTTCTTCGGGTTATTGTGGTGTTCATACTTTTTCTCAAGCTAATATTGTGTGGGTCATATTTCAAAGTATTTTGCAACGATCCAGGTGCAGGTTACTATTTATTTTAGGATAAAGAGGCCTGTAATACCAAAATATTAACATATATTTTTAAAATATATACATATATAGAAATGTGTAAGAGTAACAATAGAATGTTGTATTGCTACCAGACCTACGTAGCTCTGCAAAATTTCATCATTGTATGACATCTGGAAATTAGTTAAATTAAAGTTACAAATTTTGGGGACAGCACGAACCATTGTGAGTTAAATTAACGAATGTAGAACGCCTTAAACCCAACAAAAATACGTTTTTTTTATTTTTCTGGTTATGTTCTACCATTTTAGAACATCCGAATAATTCATGGATACAGAACCACTAAAACACATAACATATATTTGTTTTCGAGCCAACTGTAGTCTTCGTTTTTTAAAATTCAAGTTTCAACCTCTCTCAAAATTTTAATTTTGCACCATCAAATGTTTCAATTTATTGAAACCATTGATTGCATCTGCACCGATTCTCCTCTCTTTTTCTTCTCAGAGAACCTCCTACGTTTTTATCAATAGCTTAGAGAGGGATCTGCCAGGATGTAAGTAGGAAAAAAATTACCGGAACTAATTTCTTTTTGTTTGGGATCCTCAAGTGGTCAGCATTAAAACGTGATATGACTTACCGTTTGGATCAGGCAGAATTCAAGATAGTGACCTGGAGTTCAAGATAGCCGCTGCTGGGACTGGCAGAGTTTACATTTTGTGCTGTCGGTTGGAACCGGCTGAAGATTCTTCTTTTTCATTCTTTTTCCCGAAATTAGTCATAGTCATCTTTAAAAAATAACACCCTATCTACGTTCTTACGATGGTCGGTTAACTTTTTATATTTGCTAAAACATTTAAATTTTGTCAGAAACTCTAGCAAATATTAAAGTCGCGCCACTATGATGTGAATGCCATAAAAAATTCGTTATTATGTACCGCCTTGTTGGTCTAGTTATTTGGATTTCTGATCGCTGATCTTTGGATCCCGGGTTCGATTCTGGGCTCTGTTAAGGGATTTTTCCAAAGCGATAAGGTCTCGAACGTTGCCCACCAAGCATCGTGATGCAATTAGGGAGCTGCTGTGAATAAAATACAATGGCGATCATAGTTGAGAGCTTCTGCGATCCCCTCTCGACACGTCTGGGAAGCTTCGTAACAGAAGAGCAACTCTTCCCCCTTGAGAGGCCTCATCCAGCAGTGGAATAAACGTGGCTGTGAATTATTATTATTGCACTAATAATTTATCTTGTGTTATTTATTTTTTCGGAATTAACAGTTGTGAGAATTGTGGCAGCGTTAGCGATCGTGGAGTAACGTATCTACACACCTGATTAAAATGGTCATGGACCTAACCAACCCTTCTACAAAAAAGCAGAAATATTTGCACCAATCACTATGCATCAAATGCCAGTCATCCTCCAGTACAGAGATTGTACAAAATCCGTTTCGAAAAATTGAAATCAAGTGCTGAAAGAATACAGGACACTGGACTATGTGATCGTCTTAAAGCAGCTACTGAAGAAAATTCCACACCGTTGTGGTATCGCCCATGTTCTTGTAACTACGCCAACGAGCGAAATATATCCATCGCAGAGAAAATTGCAACTTCCAAAGAAGAAGGATCACGAAAAATCTACATTCAGCTCCAGACAGATATCATCAAGTCTTGCGCCTTCAGCGTCAATGGGTTGGCAAACTGATACGATTTTAAAAAACAAAAACAAATATAATCTGTTCAGGATATGTGAAGACATGATGGGTCAAAAGCTGCTGTAAACATGCAGACGGAAGCAGGATTAAGTATTCCCTCGGCTATGCATGTGCAATGATGTCAAAGAAAATTTTTCAGCTGATGTGTTATATCATGATGCTTGTCGTCGGGATATTTCAATCAGAAGGTGATCCTTGCTTGATCCGACAAAAAGTGCGGCATTCTAAAGAAGGCATTCGAAATGCCTTCGAAAATTTAAAACTACATCCTTTAAATTAGCTTTCTTATCTCGCCGACTGAAATATTTGATATCCACTTCTGCAGATGAACAGAAGCCAATGAACAGCCTAGTTGACAACAAAGTCACAAAGAAGCTATCTGTTGATCATTACGATGAGCAAATCTTATTCTCCCATCCGCAGAACAAACCCAAGTCTCTTGTCTTTAGACTTAATATTCCTATCAGTGACGTCTACGACAAATGTCAGACAGAAATGTAATAAAAGAAGTAAACCAGAAATTGTTAGAAGAGATAAAGCAGCAGGAATACAAGTGTCGAAAGAAAGAGATCGACAGTGCTTAGTTAAAGCATGACGTGCAACATGCTCTCCCACCGTGATGAAACGTTTCTCTTAAACAACTGTAACGCACCTGATGTAACATAACAAAGCAAGTTGATTTCTATATTTTTGGCGTATACTATCTAGTGAAAAATGGTGGCAACACACCAAAACACGTATTACTCGCCCAAAGTGTGCACCATTATAGACGGTCAAAGCTTCTTGTTCGCTTCTTAACCGCTATGGCCACTGAATAAGCTATACAGAGCTGGAACGCCTGGAAGTGTACATGGCAAAATCCATCCTTATAGCAGGTCAATCTGGGCATGTTCTTTACCTGAAAATATCAGCTGCGGTTCATTTGTTCATGGAGTTACAGATAACGATTATTTTCAAGAAAAGTGACCTCAGATGGCAAAGGAAATACACTCACAGCAACGGTTGCGTACTAACCAGTAAATGCCAATGCTCCATTCACTACACAGAAGTTATCAAGCACAGGTCTCGGTCCGTTAGTGGAGTCAGACAACCTGAATAAAATTCGCCCTTGTAAGACGATGAAGCCGCTATTGTGATAACAGCCATTGTTTGAAGGGAAATATAGTAGTAATCACGTAGCGCCTCAATATATACATAATCTTGATTTTCTGTGGATATTATGCCTATTAAAGTTACCAGATGCGTAAATATGAAACCAGAATTTGTTCATAGACGACGTTAGCTGTCACTGTGGTTACCATAAAACTGCGTCCTAGGCAACAGTTGCTTGTTTTGAATGCTGATAACGATTTGAAACTCACAACCAGACAAGTTTCATGCCATAGTGTAGTGTTTAATGGAGTTGAATATGGCGCAATTTGTACCTACATACTACCATTTGCGGACAGCATTGATTTTTTTGTATAATTTGAAGAAAGCTGAAGCAGAATCGCATCGCATGCTTGTCGAAGCTTACGGTGATCATGCTCTTGGTAAGTCACAGTGCTATGGGTGTGTTAAAAAAGATTAAATGGCGATTTTGACGTGAGAAACGAACCTGGAAGACTACCGGAAAAGTTCGCAGACAGCGAATTGCAAGCTTTATCGGATGCGAATGATTCTAAAATGCAACAACAACTCGCGGATCAATTAAATATGACACGAGAAGCAAGATTCAGAAGGTGGGAAAATGAGTTCAAAATGTATTGACTGAACGACAGCAGGAAAACCGAAAAAACACTTGCGAAATTCTGCTCGCCAGGTACAAAAGGAAATCATTTCTCCATCGAATTGTGACTGGTGACGAAAAATGAATCTATTTCGAGAATCCTAAGCGTAAAATATCATGGGTAACTCCAGAAGAACCGGCGACGTCGATTGCAACACCAAATCGCTATAGACGGATGACAATGCTTTGTGTTTGGAGGGATCAGAAGGGAGTGATATATTAAAAACAGCTGAAACCTGGCGAAACCGTTTATACCCTACCTTACCGACAACAAGTGATCGATTTGCATCAAGCTTTGCGTGGAAAACGACCAGAATATGATCAAAGACAACAAAAAGTGATTGTGCTTCACGATAATGCACCCTCCCACACAGCTAAACCGGTAAAGGAAAGGTTTCCGACGTTTTTCTGGGAAACCCTTCCGCATGTGGCTTAATCACCAGATTTGGCGCCTTCCGATTTTCACATATTGGAATCCACGATACACGCACTTGCTGACCAGCGCTGTACATCTTACGAAAGTGGTTTGATGACTGGTTTGCAGCACAATAGGCACAGTTTTTTTTTTTTTTTTTTTTTTGGCCTTCCATTCCCACACTGCCGGATGTCAGAAATGTGTCGCTAGCGATGACCAATACTTCGAACAGAGTAGTTCTTAGCATTGCCATCCAATCACTGTGCTTTTTCTGTACATAAATTCCGGTTTCATATTTACGCACCTGGTAGATACAAATCATGTGAGTTATGCGTCCGCGAAACCTACTGCTCCGAATTAGGTACCATTTAACCAGGTTATATCGACAAAAAGATACCAGTCTCAAACATTGGATTTTGTCCGATGCTTCCAGAACCACCCACAACCGAAAGTATTGCCCACTGGGATGGTAAATTTTAAGGACATTACAAACAATTACAACAGCAATATGTTGTCTCTTCAATAGATATGCAAGTATACGCCATCGGGAAGTCTCTTCAGCTTGATTATAAGAATTGGAGATTTACACCCTTCTAATTGTGGTTACTGGTTATGGGTCAGTAGAAGGAATTGGAGCTGAGGAGATATTTATACAGGGTCACTTTTTCATGGAGAGGCAAGAACTGCTTTCAATTTTAAAGGGAAGCAATACGATAGAGGCATAAGGGAACACGCACCACTATATGAGACTGTCAGGCGGATTCAGATCAAATCATTTCTATCAAGTTTACTAGCGAATATTAATGATGCGAGGAAATCACTTCTTTTATTGTGCATTCCACAACTGAAAGATTTGCAAAAGCAAGTATCACTACGATCAGCAGAACATGAGCAAATTATCCATAGAGTTTACTAAAAATAGATCCACTGATAAAATAAATGCGAAAGATGTTTAGTATTTACACCAAAGATGTTTCGTCACAAAGAGACACTTAGCAGTATTGGAAAACTTATCGTGAAATACAACTTGTTAGATTCAGATGTAAGAAAAAAAAACGTTCAGGTCAGTAAGGGCAGTAAACAAGTAAGATGAACGTTACTCAGTTATTTGAAGGATGACCTATATTCTGGAAAATGGCAGTTTACATATGTTTTCATTAAATTTAAGGGATTAAACATAGAAACAAAGGTAACAAATCATCGTAAAGAACATAAATGTAATTTTAAATCTTATGTTCTTCTGACTAATTTCGGCAAGAAGAAATCCCATTAGCTTCAACCGTTTCCAGTCTACAGCGTAAAAGGTAAAATCTGGCAGTCCAAGCGACGTCTATCTTGAATTTCAGGCCGCCATCTTGGATTCTAGAACCAATTTTATTACCATTTGAGTAGTTCAGTTTCAGTTCTTGTATTTGAGTGTGCAATATTGAGCATCTTTTCGGTTTTTATCTTTTTTGTAAAGGTAAGTTTAAATTTAATATTTTCGTTCCATTTTAGTATCTATTTACTTTAGCGAATCTCTACAATCAAGAAGAAAATCATGCCTCAGCTGGAATTCGAACCAGCTCCTTATATTTATTTTCAACCCCATAAACATAACTTTATCTATACTCGTGGCATGATATGAACCCAGTCTGATCAACTAAACATCCAAATTTACTTTTTAGATTATGGCAATTCACGGCTTTTCCGTACTGTTTATTTTGTTTTCCTAAACTAAAATAAATAATTTACTTCTCGTTACACAGATAAGAATTTTCAAATATCGGTTTAATTGCAGAAAACGATTATTTTATATTTACATTATTCTAAAAAGATCAACATTCTGTGAAACTATGCCTTGCACTTATTGAATTATTGAGTTTATGACCGGAACAACGCTCACCCATACCGTCTTACCCTTTTGACCTCATGCTAGATGTGTCAATGAACTCTCCTGTTTCAGTGAAAATTATGAACATTTAATCTGGTTGCCAACTTTGTTAGTCATTTTGAGTGTTTTTGAATGGGTTTATAAACCAAATATCAACATATTAGAATTATTCTCAGACAATATAACATGCAATGCCACTTCAGTTTTACTCTTCAAATTCTGGTTAGCAGCTCGTTATAATCTCAGGTAATTTTGTTTATTTACTACGTTTGTTTCATTAATTTTATGTGTTTGATTTCTATTTCCCCCCCACAACGAGTATTTCCCTCCTAAATTTCAATTTTCTCTGTCTGTGTGACAGATCTACATGCGTTTTCCTTTTTATATTTTTTTCATTTTTCCAAGCTGCAACTTCCTCTGTATTATTTTTCATCCTACTTGAATTCTTTTATTTTATCTTAACTAATTCATTTACATTTGGAACTATTCTGCACGGTTGTTGTTTGCTGACTATTGTTACGTGGAAGAGACAGACATGTTGATCACACGCAATTTTGCAATAAGATGATATAATTTGTATCCAAGTACACAGCGTTCATAGTTGTATTTTTGCAAAGTTCACATGAATTTCAATAAGATACTTTACCACTTACCTTTCAACAAAATTGATGTTTTCATCTCCAACGTACTGCAGCCCATGTAAGGTAGAGCGTTTACAAAATTCTTTACAAACATTGATTGCTTGTTTGAAATGTGTTTTCGGTGATTTGTTTGCATTCTCTTCTTGCTGAAAGTAATCCACTTGTTTCTTAATATATTCTGTTTCGGGATTTTCTATATCAATGGCCACATCGAATGATAATGGTTTATTTTGGG
>JAGDQP010066709.1:0-11246 GCA_022664845.1 Lepisma saccharinum | reverse complement strand
GTTATATGCATATGAATAGCCGCGAGATTGTTAGATAATATTGTTCTATCTTTAAAAATGGGTTTGACTACTAGTTTTCCAGCAAGCATTATACTATGTCCAAGTTTTATATCTACTCCCTTTTTTATTTTCCATAGTTTTTACAAATACAGCATTATTTGCAAGTTGATAAAAGTCTTTCTTCAAAATGATTTTCGCATATGATCGAAGTTCTGTATTTAAATCTATATAATTATTTTACCATGCTGAGCGTTTAAATGCTAATATAGCATGATTGTTTTAAATTTAAGGCCTTGCAACCCATAAAACATTAGATTTTGATAATACAATAATAATTTTCTTTGTCATAAAATAATGTTAACAATTTTGGAAGTTTATTTTATTGTTTCTGGTGCTAATGACAAGTATGAATGTTTATTATGAAGTTCTTTCGGATATTCTAAATGTACGTGTAAAATATATCCAATATCAGATTTATTTTTTTGCAATTTTTTGCTCATCCATAATTCTTCATTTGCGCTAATAACATATTTCCATTAAAAATGTCCATGAGGCGTATGATGATTCATAGCTCATCTATATTAATTACTCTCAACAATATATACCCTATTCCAAAGAAGGATGACCGCATTGATTAGAGGGATTTTGAGGTGAAAATTCTATAAGTGCAACTTCATGTATCTTCGAAAATTGTAAATCAATAATGCTCTGAAAGGTAGAGTGCACCTTCGCGGTTGGGAAACATTTCCTCAAATATGGTTTTCTTCTTTTAAATGCAATACGACATGTTGAAAATGTATGAAGTGTAGAAAAAGTAACATTTAGTGAAATACGTAATGATACAGTATTTCTAAACTATCCATACATTCGAGCACATGATCATTTTGTCACCTATGATTTCATATGTAAAAAACATCTCCAATCAAAGCAAGGACAGCAGACACATGTCTCGCATTCATAAACAAGACGAATGAGAGAAAAATAACTGCAATTGTAAAGGTCGTGTTTTTTCTTTTTTCGTAGACACAAGAAATTCAGCCATCTTTCTTCAGAAAAAGTTATATCAGAAAGAAGTAGATAGATGTGTTCACGTTAGAAAAGAAAAAGTTTAATTTAATGAAATTATTTATTTCTCAAAGCATGAATAATTAGATAAAATAACAATTATCAGTTTAATGTTTCATCATAGAGGTGATGGGTGTTGACAGAACGTCGGTATATTATATGTGAAAGTCAAATGTAAACTAAATAAATGTTAATATATCCTAAGTTGCGTCAAGGTGCCAGGCAGCAAATTCTCTATCCCCAAAGTTTATGATCCCAACGACTGTTCTCCAGTAAAAGAGACAGAAGTTCTTTCCATGCGTCTGAAATCTCTCTCTCTCTCTCTGTCTCTTGGTTGCAAATTCTATACTTTTGTCATCTGAAGAAGAGAAGTTACTATGTTATTATTAACTGGTAGGAAGAATATTTGACCTAAGCAGGGCTCGAACCCACTTTCGTGTAGTATTAGTTTAGAAAACAAACGTTTTAACCTAGAGCTACTTCTAAAACTAAAGAAATTGTGCCACGATTTGCGTTACTACAACACCAGCAGATTAAGTTAAGCTAAGTGGACAATTTTATGCATTAGCGATTTTGGATAAGGAAGATTAAGTAGTTTTATTTTAGTAATTGTAAAACAAACTTACTGTTTGCGAAATGAATGATTTTCATTTTTAATGTATATGGGAGAGGTCAAGCCTGTGTGGATTCTTTTTGTAGGTTAAAATCTACATCGTATATTTTATACGTGTAAAATAAATATAATAATTAACTTTGTTAAAACATATTTTCTTGATGAAAATTTATCCTAAAAATTATTATTAGAATGAAATGTTAATAGGATTTCTCTTCACACGTTATGGCAAAAAATGAAACATACGAAATTGGGTTATTCTATTACAAATCATCCAATTGTAGAGAAACTGCTTACGACAGCATTAAAAATAAAATTCATAGTTTTCATATGTGGTTTCCTACATACCTGAAAATATCAGAACCGCTTTGGAAGAAATATTATGCCCTTATTTCTTTCGGGGTGACCATATAACAAAAATGACGAGTGGGTGTTTTTACTCCCGTGGACATGTACGGAAACCTGAATATCACAAGAACCAGAAGAGCTAGGAGGCTTAGTTAATAACCGTTTTGTAACTCATGAAACATACTTTATATATAGGGAATCATCTTTTCTGAAAATTAATTTCTTGATTTAAATAATAAGGCTTAAAAATAACTAACAACTTGTGTAATATTTGATATTTAACAAAGATCTTGGAGTGAAGGGATTGAATAAAATTCTACAAAATTTTATTTTTTACTGAAATTTACCAGCCGAGTTTATGGACGCAAAAAATAATGGTCCTGAATCACACTCCTTCTCTTGTACGGAGGTTCAAAATTGCTCACCTGCGAAAATTGTTGGATTTCGGACTTAAATATACGAAACCCATTCGTCAATAAGATACTTGTAGAAGTCACAAATGGAATGAAACACTCACACAAGACAGACTTTTAGCCCAGAGTTAGTAGGTTTGATCTTCATTACACAGAATTTGTCGAAAATAAATGTTTATGGCAGATGCAACTAGAATAAAACTACTAGTCTTGCACCAGGATTAATGACTCTTTGTCTAGACTCAGAGGATTATCAAAATATCGTGATTGTACTCCTGTTATCACCTGAAGTTCGATGTTTCCCAGTATACATGAATTATAAATAATTACTATTATTTAGCCCTTTATTAGTAACGTGAAATATCACTACGTTTGTTGCGATGATAATAATGTATTCAACATATACAATTGTTATACGAACAACATGGTGACAATACTAAGTCATAGAAGATATATATGGATATACAGACAACAAACAGATATACAGCTAAACTAGAAGGTGTTAAATATTGAAGTTTGACAGAAATTAGCAATACAATTATTTTATGTTATAGTTGTTGATTAACCGTTTACACAAATGCATTATTTGTCACAATTAATCAATCATTTATGATGCCTTGTTTTGTAAAATCGAACAACTAATTCACAATTTTCCCTCTATGCTCTAAATTAGCATTTTATTTATAACGCTTAGGCCAGCATAGATGGAGGAAAACCGTGGAAACCCCTCAATCAGCATGGTCGACCGTTGGGATTAAACCCAAGGCGTCCCGAATCTTACACCAACATTCTGCCACTGATCCACAGCGGCTTGCTCAATATTCTAAAGTTTTAAGATTTTGAAAATACATCAGTACTCCTAATATTTTGAGAATAAGGTAATTTGAATCTATACCATAATATCCTGAAAAGACAACAATAATAATAATAATAATAATAATAATAATAATAATAATAATAATAATCTCTTTATATAGACATAAATCCTGACTGGAGGACATATCAACACCAAGGACACACTGTTTAAGCTCGTTATTTGAAATTTATATCTAATCTGGCTTTAACTAACCTATTTCACTGATGTTCGATAAGGTAGCAAAAGTAGTGCATATTTCGAAAGTATAAATGAAAACAAGTAATTCATTTTTTTTTAAAAAATCGCTGGCTTGTGGTGGGATCATACCCGATACCTTCAGAAGAGCTCTCCAACGTTTTATCCACTAGACCGTACAATCAGATACTCGAAGTCGCCTTCCGAGTCGAGTGACGCTGCAGGTAAAAGCTACTACTAAGAATGAATGATAAGTTCCTGGCCCCACATAAACCAATTTTGCTTCTGACAAATATCAAGAACCTATCCCCTTTTTCCATCTTTGTATATTCGAATCTTACGGCAGAATCCTTTTGCAACGGAATGCCGATACTTGGGTTACATATATTCCCGATGAAAACGGTCGGAAAATTGCGGGACACCCAACCTTTTCTAAACCACCAGGAAGTTGGTGGGGTCTCGCTTATTTTCTAACCATGTAGAATAAACGGGGCCTCGCTCTTTTCTCGACCATCAGGAAATGATGGGAGCCGCCTTTTCCCGACCAAAGGCAACTGGCTGTTGTCCACCTGTTCCGCACTATCAAGGGTTGGGGTTTGGTCGAGGTTTCGCCTCTATGCCGGCAAGTCAGAGACCGACAGTGCCGCGGAAATGGGCCGACGACCAAACGCCACTCGTGGCTGCACGCCAACCTATCCTTTAATTCCCAAATACTAGTTAGTGTTCTGCCTAATTCCGACCAAAATCCATGAATATGTGCCGTCTTTATCGAATTTTGGCTTCTTGGGTCACTGCTAGTTCAGTTTCTCTGGCGTCATACTGTGTAAGCTTAAATGTGGTTTCTTCAGAGAGACCACACTTTTCCTGTGAAGCAGTCATATATAAGCTGCAGTCATGTTTAGTCATACCAAAAGAGTGTCTATATTTTAAAAAAATAATTTCTTTGAATTACATTCCTTTATTGCTAACAGGGTTCTCACATTATGTTTCGTCGATACATACAATATTTCGGTCTTAACTATATCATATAAAAAAATAAATTTTAATTAAACATTGTTAGTGGTCATCTCACAACCAAAATTGCAATTTTTTATTTCTATTTGATTTGGTCAGTGCAAGCCGATGCAGCTTCATATACTACACTGCTTTAAAGGCACACTTTAATTCCAATGAACAATTATTTTTGACCAAAACACTTAAAAAATAAAAATTGCCATTTCTACTGTGACTTGAGCACATAAAAAGCTTCCTCGTAAAGAAATTTCAGAATTTATTATGATGTGAATTTGAAATGTTTTAGACCAGTTCTGGCCTTTACCTGTAGCAAGAAAACGCTGTGATTCAACGCTACAGAGTTTTCTACACAATTATGCTGTTAATATTTCAAAACATCACAAGAAAAAATGATGTCTTATATTCAGCTCCTTCCCCAAAACATGACATTCGTGAAGATACCACATTCGCATTTGCATAGTATGACGAAGAAATCCCGCTGGTATTGACCAAACCATTACAAAATGAATGTTACAATTTCTACTGCAAGTTTGTCACATACAAAGTTTCTTCAAAACCACATTTCCGAATGTTGCATGAGGACGCATATGAGATGTTCAAGCCCCAAATATGGCATTCTTCGCAAAGGTACATGATTGAACTAAAGTAGAATAAAAGAGTGTGATTCTTTTATTCAATTTTAAGATTAAATTCAGTTTTCTAGTTCTCCTAGTTTATTTTATATATTCAGGTTTCCGTACCTGTCTACGAGAGTGAAATACGTCACCTGCCATGTTGGAAATATGTTCGCTCCGGGATATATAAAAGTATAACATTTCTTTGGAAAGTCGTTTTGATATCTTCAGGTATGTAGGAACCCACATACGAAAACTATTTTTTCCTACAATGGTGATGAAACCATTTTTCTAAAATTGGATGATTTGTCCAGGAAGGACAAATTTTACTATAACAAACCTACACGAATCTAATCTTCCTTATCAAAAATCACAAATGTATCAAATGGTTGACTTAGCGTGACTCAATATGGTTGTGTTTTAATAAGACAAACCTTGGCAATATTTTCCTAGTTGTAAAAATAGCTCATGGTTAAAAATGTTTGCTTACTAAACCAATGCTACACAGATATACTGTATGTTCAAACCCTGGTCAGGACAGCATTTTTCACTTCTAGCTAATAAGGCAATAGTAACTTCTCTTCCTCAGAGAACAAATATATGAATGTAGAACCAAGCCAGAGAGAGATTAAAGCCTCACCAGTTTCATATTTAAAAAAAGCGTTTCAGAATACTGAACTGAGAATCTGCCGGATGAAACAAAAGAACAGTTTAGTGTCCTCACCGTTCGTGGTAATCGTGAACTTTTGGGGATATTAAACTTGCGCTCTGCAACGATGATCCGATTTGGGATATTTTCCCCTTGTGACATTGTTCTTTCATTTGCCACCCTTTGACTATTTCAAGAAGGTAAATTAGAATACGGACACGTATGGCAAATAGATGCAGAGAAATACTCTACACACAATTATATATTGGTATTACACGATTTAATTTATTTTCATTTTGCATTCACACGTAATATACCGACGTTCCGTCAACATCCATCACCTATCTAATGTTATTTTTAAACAAGATAATTGCTTGGCCTGGATACATATATAGCTGATTTATTTTTATCCAATATTTATCTACTTATTCATGCATTGAGGAATATATAATTGCAGATAAACAAAATGTCCAGAACGAGGTTCGAACCCGGGATATCTCGATTAGAATCTCAAGCGATTTACCACTGAACTAACATGAACATACTTAACCAGCTCCTTCTGAGAGGACTCTTTCTGAAGAGACATGACTTCATTTCTTGTGTCCAAGAAAATGACATTCATATACGTTGCAAATTGTGTTGTCTTGTCTCTCCTTTGTCTTGCTTATTGTGCTATAAATACGAAAAAAGTTTTTTTTTGTTTTCCTTGCTTTCATTGTAGATGTTCTTTCACGTATGAAAACGTAGGTGACAAAGCAATCATGTGTACAGACGAATTTATAATTCAAAATACTGTATCACTACATCTTTCAATGAATGTTAATTTTTTCTACTTCTAATAACATTTCAACATGTCTTATAGCACTTAAAAGAAGAAAACACACTTGCGCAATTCCTTTTCGATTGCAAAGGTTCACCGTATCCTTGAGGGCTCTCACATTTCATTTTCAGTTTTCTGTTTCCAAAGATATCCGAAGTTTTACTTACCGATACCCGAAGTTTGAAACTAGAATTTTCAGCTCAAATAGTCTAATTAATACTCTCAATAATTTTGGATTAGGTTGTACATTATGTAACAAAATTTTCATAACCTTCTAAATATTTATTATCTTCTACGGTATATAAATTCAAACATTATAAAATGAGAAACTGCTCCTTTTATTCTATTTTCTCTAAAAAAAATGTCATAATCGGCTAATAATTCCAATTTTTGTTGTGATTTTTAACATAATGTCTCGAAAAAATCTCGAACATTTTAAATACAGTGATGGATCTAATTGATTTGTTTTTATCTCCAAAGTTTTCAATAACACCTGTTAATTGAAGAACGTCTGTTTTATTATAAAATTTTTATATCCTTTTAGGTTCTTTAACTTGAATATTTTACACATTTCTATAGGGTGTTAATAATCTTCATCATCGATTTCTTCTCATGTTAGTCTGTTCCTAAATTTCTCTCTGGATAATAGAACTATTTTACTATGATTTACTGTTTCAATTTAATTTCTATTATAAAATTTTCTACATCATTATCATCTACATAATCAGTTCCTTCTTTTTCCATATATAATACTTCTTATAAATGTTCCGATCTATCTTCAGCTTTCTTTTCTAAATAGGTCATTAAAATATCTAAACTTGCTCTTTTCTCTTCTAAAAGTTTGCAATTTCTTCAAATGTTCATGCATAAATATGACAATTTAAGCAAATTCATATGTTTTTTTCTTCTTCTGTTTAAAGATTAATATGATTTTAAGTATATGCAATATTTTCAATTTTAATGGCTTCTTCTAATTTCTCTACAAGAACAAACGCCAGATCGTCGCCTATATATCCAACAGGCTTGCTTTCATAAGTATCTAATGTACTTTTAACGTAATAGATAAAATTGTTAGGATCATGTGCATGATCAGCATTTGAATAAAATCTTTCTAGGTCAGATTGACATGTGCTAATTTTCCATAACACTAATTCAAAAGCTTCAAGTATAGTAAATTGAATTCTTAAAGAGCGTTTGTGATTAATAATGTCAATTTCTTTATTCTATTCTTTAGGCAACATCATTTTACCAGCATTATATAATTCACAATATTGTTCATGTTCTCTTAATAACAATTCAGATTTAAAGTGCCTTGTCCAACATGCTTCACATAAAAATCTCTTATGACCATCTTCAGTTATTTGTTTGCCTACAAGTTTCCATAAATCTTTAATACAACAATAATGGAAATTCTTTTTAACTTTAAAATATAATAGACTAATATGTTCTTTCTTTTCTTTTGTAATTCTCAAAGTAAAAATTGAAAAGTTTTTTTATCAAATCCAAACATGCTAATTAAAATATTCGTTCCAAACACTTTCCCCATTTTTATTAACAGATTATATTGTCGATAAGATTGGCCATAGAATATTTTAATCTTATTTCTAATATCAATGCACACTCTTCTTTTCATAATTATATTTGGAAGTTATATGTAGGAATAACGATTCATTAGAACATATTTCGTAATTCTAAATAATCTATAGCATGCAACATCCTTTTCATTGAAATTCTTTCATATCTATTTTGAATTTAGTTGAAGCGTTTTTTGTAAAATTCATTTAAGCCTGTACATTCAAGTAATAGCTTATTTGCTGTTTTAAAGTTTTGTTTTTGTATTTTGCTTTCTTTTTTAAATTTGCAAATAGGTAAGATATTAACTTTAAGCGCATCAAACATGTTTGAAACTATTTTTAATTTTATTTTCACTAACTCTACCACTCGCATCTAAATTTTGGAAGATCTTCATATCCTGCAACATTTAGTATTTTAAATGTTTGCAATCTATTCTTAAATGATGTTTCTTTCAGTTCAAATTTTAGTTCAGGTCTTTTTGGTTTTGTTTCTTCAAACATGTTTTCTATAAATAGAAATACCTTGCTTACATATGTTTCTCTTCAGTTTAGGGTTTTCTTGTTGTGGTTACGATTTTAAGTTTATATTTTTGATATCCATCTAATGCTTGTTGTTCTCGTTTTTTATGCTATTCAATTAGTTCTACTTTTCTTAGTTGAGAATAACCTCTTATCTCTTTTCATTGCATACCTTTTTAATTCAACTACATTATAAAAATCCATCTTCGTGTTCACTACTTGGACATTCTTAACCGACTTCATTTTTTTCATTTCTATCGACGCGTTCTCCTTATTTTTTACTAACACCATAGAAATTATTTTCCTATGTATTATATAAAAAAAATAATACTTTTATGCACCATATATACAAAATAAAATACCAGTTTATTACATTACACAATGTAATAATTTATCCTCCTCATTCTCCTTCTTTGCTATTCGTCTTCTATTTTGATTTTGATTTTGATTTCGAATCGTAGTTTTTTTCGTTTTAGTCTTCTTTAACTTCTCTTTCAACTCTATACACGTTTCCATACTTTTTCATACATGTCTTCAAAATATCTTCTACTTCTATAAATGTCTTCCCTTTCTCTTTGAAACTCATCTTCAGAATGTTCTACAATTCTATACATTTGTTCATATTTTCTATCAATTAGACTCTAGTTTAAATTATAATATGAATATTTAGCTAACTAATTCTATGGCTTATGGAACTCGCAAGTTCATCGCTGCAGTAACAAACATTCGACATTGGAGTCTATCCTGGGCAGTATCAAGCCAGTTTTCATCACGAACCCTTACTTCCCGAAGATTTCTTCTAATATTGTCCTTCCAACGACGTCTAGGTCTTTCCAATGGAATCTTTCCATCCTGCCTTCCAACCTTCGTCTTTCCCCCATCTGAGCTACATGGCCTGCCCACCTTAGTCATCTCGATTTAAATATTTTTACAGCATCTGGTGAATCGTACAGTCCGTGGAACTCTTCTTTATGCAGTATCCTCCACTCTCCAGTCATCTCGCCCATATATCTTCCTCAAAACCTTATTTTCAAACACACGTAATTGATATTCATCTGCTAGGGTCGTACTCCAACTTTCGCAACCTTAAAGTATTACCGGCAGAATAACCGTTCTGTATATTTTTAGTTTCAATTTCCTTGATATTAATCGCGATGTTAGAAGTTTCTGGACTGAATAAAAATATGCGTTTCCCGATACTAAACGACTTTTTATTTCTTCTGTGACCTCATTTTTGCTTGTTACGTATGCTCTAAAATATTTAAATTTGTTTACATTCTCTATGACCTCATCCATAATTCTTATGTTTTTAATTCCTTCATTCCCTGTGCTTCGGCTAGTTATCATGTGTATTGTTTTATCTATGTTTACCTGTAGCCTATCTGCTTTGTGGTGACAAGGCATCGCCTAGTTGCATAATCTTGAAACTATCTGACATATTATTACCTATCCGTACTCTGTTTATGGGGTCGCTGAGACACATGTTCACTAGTTGAACCATTTTTTTTCGGAATTCCAAATCGTATGAGGATACTTTATGACTTTTTCCTTTTGATAGAATCATATGCTTTCTGAAAATCAATGAATAGCTGATGAACCGTCCCATTGTATTCCCATTTCTTCTCCAAAATTTGTCTCAAAGCAAATATTTTGTCCAACGTGGATCTATTTCCTCTAAACCCACATTAGTGATATCCAATTATTTCATCTACGTATACACTTAGGCGTGTTAACAGAATATTACTTAATAAATTGTAACAAGTTGGAAATAACGAGATTCCCGGGTAATTATTGCAGTCAGACTTATCGCCT
Source organism: Lepisma saccharinum (assembly GCA_022664845.1). Taxonomy (NCBI): domain Eukaryota; kingdom Metazoa; phylum Arthropoda; class Insecta; order Zygentoma; family Lepismatidae; genus Lepisma; species Lepisma saccharinum. The sequence continues at coordinate 754 of JAGDQP010066709.1, read as the reverse complement.
TTTTGTAAATCGGAACAATTATTGATGTTTTCCATTCCTTTGGGAGCTCCTCCTTTCTCCATATAGCACTTATCAATTTATGTAGTTCCTTGATTAGTGCCGTTAATCCTGTTTTAATTAATTCGGCTTTAAGATTGTCTATTCCTGGTGATTTATTTTTTTAAAATTTCTTAACCGACATCTCGATCTCGCTGGTTCGGGAATCCACGGTTTTACCGTATGGATTTCAAATTCCTCTGTTTGTTCTCCGCTGTGTACATTAAGAAGTTTGTCGAAATAACTTTTCCACACATCGACAATTTTAGTCGGATCTGCCTGAAGATCTCCACGTTCATTTCTAATCATTCCTAACCTAGGTTGGTAACCTTTTCTTAACGAGTTTACCCCTTTGTATAGTTCTCGTATGTTATTTGTCTTCCTGTTTTCCTCTATCTCCTGAATTTTCTGCGTCAGATATTATCGCTTTTTGTTTTTGAACCCGAGTGTGGCGTCTCATATCGCGTTACTGTGGTGGTTGGTATTTGCTTCGCCTTGATTATTTAGCCATCGTTACTTTGCTTGTTTTCGTTTCTCATGAAGTTTAATGCATTCTACATCAAACCAATGTTTGTTTTTTGTTGTTTCTTCTCACCTACACGTTTCTTCGCTGCGCTCTTTATTGTTTCACGAATTGCCTCCCACATCTTACATCAATTTCATTTTTAATGTCATCATTATTATTACTGGAGTCGGCTAGGATTTCGAACCTATTTGA
>JAGDQP010066708.1:551-11246 GCA_022664845.1 Lepisma saccharinum | reverse complement strand
CGCAGGCCTATGATCCAGACTGTCTGCGCCCAACTGTAAAGCATGGGGGTGGTTCTGCTACAGCATGGGCAGTGACATCGTGGTTTTCTGCAGGTCCCATCATAGCTCTGCATGGAATGATGAATGCTAAGGCGTATGAGGCCATTTTCGGAGACAGGTTCTACCCATGGCCCACACATTGTTCCCGGATGGTGATGGCATCTACCAAGATGATTTGGCACCCTGTCACGCTGCAAAAACGGTGCAATCATGGTTTGAGGAGCATGACCAGGAGCTATCACACCTCCCCTGGGTCCCACAATCACCAGATCTGAACATCATTGAGCCATTGTGGTCTGTGTTAGAAAGGCGTGTTCGGTCTCATTACCCTCCACCATCATCCCTTAAGGAACCGGAGCATGTTTTGGAAGAAGAATGGTACAACATTCCACACATCACGATTCAGGAGCTGTATACGTCCATTCCACGTCGGATCCAAGCTGTTTTGGACGCAAAAGGAGGCCCCACACCACACTAGGTATGATTTTCACACTTTTTCAAACGTTTTAGATTTTTTTGTCCAACCCCCTGTATATTTCAAGTGGAATGGAAATAAATATTGGAGTACCAAATGAGAGGCTAGACTGAGAGTCAGGTAATTTAAATGCATCGGATGAAACGATGAATTATTAATATTCTTACAGCAAAAAGAGATTGATGAAACTATGAAGTACATGAAATGGTGATATATGTAAAGAAAATAAAAGAAACAGCGATTGTAATAAATGAAAACAAACTTAAAAAATGAAATAGAATAAAGTGGTACAGATATTGTGTTTCAATTATATGTGAAATTACGAAAGTGAAGATATGAAATGTGAAAACGAAATGAAGATAATAATAATAACAATGGAAAAAAATGCCTTCACTAAGATGCACTCTCCCGAGAGTACTTTATTACTTATTATCGCTAAGGAGAGTGAGTGCTACTTAAAAATGCATCATCAACGTAGTCCTCGAAAACAGTAAGTTTAATACTCAAATCGTAAACATAGCCGTGTCTTTATTTCATTAAATAATATGTCGACCATATAATGCAATTTGATAACTAAGTTGTAACAAACATTTGTTATTAGAATGATGCATGTGATGTATGTGTTTTGTGTATGGGGTTACTGATGTAGAGGGTTACTTCCTGTGGATTTGTGTCTTTTGTGCAAGCTCAATACAGTCGACTTCCGATTTACCTGGGGAGGCTTAATCGGGTTGAGGCTTAACCGTTGCAAGCCAAAAATGAAAAGATTTACATTTGTTGCAAGAATCATCAGCAAGCAAGCTACGGTATAACATATTTCCATTTTGTTTGTTGATAATCTTGATTTGATACAGATAAATTGATATATAGCATTTTTCTATTCATTATTTGTGGTTATTTATGTTTCTCTTATTTCTACCGCCTTTGGATTAACCGTGGATATCTTTCCCTCTATTACACTGGTATATCGGCAAACAACTGTACTTGAATGTGTTGTGTATAGTGGAAGGATACGTAATAATGGGCAATGTACATTACTTCACAAATTAGCTGTGTCCCAAAATGTTGCTCTACAAAACATAAACGTCGTTGAATTATGCAATTTTAATTGTGTTTTACAAGGCTGGTGCGAGCTTTTGTTATTATTTGTAGTTATATTACGTCATTTATAACAATACTGTGACTAATGTGGACAATTATAACTTCAAAATATATTTGTTTTTACAATTATTGAAAGTAAAAATTTTCTTACTTTTCTATAAGAAATGCACGTTTGAATATGGTCAACGTTCTTTAAACACCCCTTCAATCATATATCGTTGATATAGTAGTAACGGCAGAAAGTCAGTTACGACCAGTTGCAAGGTAAGAATGTCAACTGTAATGTGTGTACATCAGCTCATATTTAAAAGAAATATATATAAAATAGGTGACTAGCAGGCTTTCACATCCTAGAGGTTCAGTGATAAACTTAGTGATGCCGATGAATTTTTGGTTTTCTTTAATTTTTAAATTTTAAACTTTATATGTTTTGTGATATTTTTGTCCACTACAGACAATGTATTACGTTATTTAACGATAATTTAAAGCAACGATCTCCAACCGAAGATAGCAGCACTATCTTCGTACATATGTTTAATATATTCTTATCGTTGCATGCAATTTCCTTTCTGCACCTATAAGTTCAAGTCTAGAGAGTTCAAAATTTCAGGGAAGAAAGTTCATAACCATTTCAAAAGTATGATCGATGCCGATTTTTTTTTTCGTTTTCGTTCATTGTTACAATCGCTGTAGTGCTGTTGTGAATATTGAAATTTATAACAATGCAACTCTTTCAACAATGGACAAAAAAGAAAATGAAAAAATCGGCATCGATCATACTCTTGAATTGGTTATCAACTTTCTTCATAGATCTCTTGGCTTGAATTTGTAGGAGCATCAACGAAATTTCGTTTAACACTGAAAATACATTAGACATGTATGGAGATAGTAGTGCCATCTTTTGTTGAAGATTTTTTCTTTAGATTATCCTCAAAGTAGTTTCTGGGAGGTTACCGTCCGTACTGTATCTAAGATTATTAATTATTTATGTCATTGCGTTTACATTAAAGTGAATCAAGTATAACAGAAAGGGAGAGAGTATACCAGGCACATTACACATTTCGAGTTCCGTTTACACATTAATCAGACATTTACCTATACTTTTACTAATTGTTTCAAGATTCACATCTTGTTAACTTATGGTTTTTGGCTATCCAAAACAACAATTAGGGTTTATAACGAAAGATATACGTTCAATAGTAACTACCGTTTAGACAAAAAATATCTACATCTTTTATACAAAAGATGGCCATACTTGTGTCATCGATAAGTTTCATGAAGTAGATTTGACCAAGAAAACGGACATTCAATTATTATCCTGGTTCCGCCTTCAGCCTCATCAACAAATTGTTACAAATATTGGACACGAAAACCACAAAGAGAAGTTTCAACCACAACATAAACTTTTTGCCGATATTGTAAACATTTGACATAATGATAAAGGCCATAGGTTTGCTAGTTCTGTTGTCCAGGCAATGTTTTACAAACCTTCAAGCATTTAGGAAGACGCTGATGATTTTTGAAAATATTAACTGCGTAAATATGTAAGAAAATCTGTAATTATTATCTGTCAAATAAATATTAAAGTATAGTATTTACAAACAACTCGCATACTCCAGTTTTCTTTACATTATATTTTAGTTATGTCATTTAAATGTAAATGCATTCTGTTTTGTGATTATTAATATAAGATAAATATTCCAAGAAACGCATTACGGAATGAAATACATACTTTGAAAAGAGGAGAAAAGGTTAAAGATATATTGGATTTTCATAATACAACCAGTGAATACTACGCAAAAACCATAATCCTTACAAAATCTGATAATACGATTACCTTTTTAAACTGTAGAAATCCCACAAACCATATTTTCAATTAATAACAGTTTCCTACATTCCGATACAGATGAGAAATTAAAATTCATTAAATTAATTATTTTGAACATCACGGCAATTTAATAACGTGACAGGCAGAAGATTGCGTTCAGTATTTACGTATGCGGATAGACAAAACACCGTCCTCACATTCTGAAATTGTAACTTCATATTAAAATGTTCTAGGTCAAAAATTCGTATTTCAAGGAATAATGACGTTTCTAATTAACAAATTCAATGGTTTACGGAGCTCACAATTTCATAGCCGCATTAAAAAGAATTCACCATGGGATTCTTCCCTGGAGAAGATCAAGTCAGCTTTCATCACGAACACCTTCTTCTCGAAGCTCCTAGTATTTCCCTGACAAAAGAATATTTCCATCCAGATCTCAAAAAAAAAAAAAAAATAATTTTCGCTTTCTGACATCCGAGATACTTGACATGCCCATCTTTACCGTTACGATTTCATTATTCTAACAACTTCTGATGAATCCTTCATTATGCAGTCTCCTCTATTCTTCAGTAATCAAGTCTCGTTTCAGTCCATATACCTTTCTCAGAACCTTACTTTCAAACAAGTATGTTATATTAATTTGCTAGGCCCATACTTCAACTTTTACAAGAGTAAATTATTAGCTAGAGAATTACAGTATATATATTTTCCATTCAATTATATTAATCGCAAGATTAAGAGTTTCTAGACTGAATAGAAACATGCATTTTCAGATACTAAGTTACATTTTTATTTCTTCCGTTGCCTAGTTTTTGTTTGTTACATTGCTTCCAAGTATTTAAACTTGTTCACTTTCGCTATTATCTTATTTGTAATTGTTATGTTTCTGTTTCATTTATGTCCATGTTTCAGCTTGTTATCATGTATTTTATTTTCCCTATGTTTACCTATAGACCAATATCATGGCACACTTTTATTAAGGCATCGGTGTTTCTATGCAGTGCATCAATATCGTATCCTGTTAAATAAACATCATACGCGCATATAAACAGTTGATTGAAACTATCATTGTTAGTCCCTTTTTGTCTTCTTATTTTTGGAATCGCATATTCTAACACAAAGTTAAACAGTAATGTTGATAAGGCATCATCTTGTTTCAATCCGTTGTGAATCTCGAAACTATCTAACATATTATTATTTATCCGTACTTTGCTTATGGGGTCGCTGAGACATCCTCACCAGTTGAACAAGTATTGCTGAAATTCCAAATCGTATCAGGGTACTGTAAAAATATTATATTTTGATAGTATCATATACTTAATTAAAATCAATGAATAACAATCCCATTTTATTCCCGTTTCGTTTCTCAGATTTGTCTCAAGGTAAACATCTTGTCCTAAGTGGATCTAATTCTCCTAAATCCACATTCCTGACCTCCAATTAGTTCATCTATCTGTACATTATAGAGTTGTTAACAGAATATTATTTAGTAGTTTGTAACGTTTTGGAAGTAACGAGATTCGTCGGCAAATAACGTAGTCTGATTTATCGTCGTTTTTTCTAAATAGGAAATATTATTGTGGTTTTATATTGCTTTGGTAGCTTCTCCTCATAGGGGAAATTTACTTATCTTAGGTGATTTCAGTGCTAGGTCCCCGCTCTGGCACTGCCCTGGCACAGATGGAAATCGGGAGAAATATGAAGACATAATTAACCAATAAAAACTCGTAGTCCATAATAAAGATTAGACACCGACATACCAGGGCAGGGCAAGAGTGGAGAGTAGTATATATATAATAATGCCAAAAGGTAATATACATAGGAAAATACAGGAGTGGAGTGTGTTGGAACACGCAACGACGAGCAAGCACGGCTTCAGTAGCTTTTATATTAGCTTTGCACAAGACAAAAATAACAACAACGAACAAGAAGAATCCAATAAATTAAACTATAGTACGAAAAAACTAAACTACATTAAATTAATGAACAAATTGCAACTACCTCAAATCGAACGGGATGTGGATCTGGATGACAGCACAGAGAAGATAGAGAAAGTTATGCAAAAAGCAATTGTAAGTGTGGCGCCAAAAACAAATAAAACTAACAACAGGAAACCGTTATGCAAAAAGCAATTGTAAGTGTGGCGCCAAAAACAAATAAAACTAACAACAGGAAACCTTTCTGGACCCCAAAATTAGATAAACTTAAACGTGGACTAAAAGCAAGTAGAAGCAGTTATAAAGCAGACAGTTACCACGAACTGAAAATACAAAGATTAAATAAACATCGGCAAATAAAAAAATTAAAAGAGAACTATATGAAAACAAAAAGAAGGCTTGGGGAAAGTTCGTGGACGAAAACCTATGCAAGGACATTTGGGGTATGCCTTACAAGACAGTAATGCAAAAAACAAAAACAAAAGGGGTAGTGAATACATTAAAAAAAGACGATGGAACGTTCACAACGAGTTGGCAGCAAACCATAGAGCTAATCTTTACTAAATTATTTCCAGATGATAGCGAAGACAACGACAACAAGTAGCACTCAAGAATCAGACAAGAAGTAAGGCACCCCCAGAAGCAGGCGAAGAACAAGAACTACTAACTATAACTTATGGAGAAATAAAGGCCTCACTAAAGTCACTAAAAGAAAACAAGGCACCGTATCCAGACGGAATTAAAAACGAAATTACAAACCTTTAGCGGAACTTTGGGCGCCATATTTAGCAAAGTTGTACTATGAATTCCTGCGTCAAGGAAGATTCCAAGAAACATGGAAAAATGAAAACCTCATTATTTTGTATAAGGGACAGGATGAGCCGAAGACGAATCCCAAATCATACAGACCGATCTACTTACTTAACATAATCAGCGAAATTTTTGAAAAAGTATTAATGAACTGAATTATTAAAAAAAGAGGAAACCTAGAACACTGTAACCTACAAAATGGCTTTCGTCGGGGTAAATCAACTGAAGATGCAATAAATTAGTTCTGCGAGGCAGTAAATAGATTAAAGCAGGATAACTACAAATACGTCATGGAAGTCTTCTTTGACATTGCCGGCGCATTTGATAACGTGTGGTGGCCATCAGTTCTGAGGGAATTGAAAAACATTCTGGTTCACCCAAACGTCTCGAAAACAATAAAAGATAACTTCCAAAACAGAACAATAGAAATAGATACGGCTGATGGCGCCGTGATCAAGGCTCCGTCGAAAGGATGCCCTCAGGGCTCAGTGCTCGAGCCGATTGTTTGGGATGTGATGATTCAGCCATGTCTGGAACTGCTGAACGGACTGGAAGCAGCGGGACGGGTCGTTGGATATGCGGACGATCTGGCGGTCGTAATAAAGGGCAAAAGCAGGCAAGATCTACAATATAAAGGAAATCATATTATTGGAAAAATGACATCGTGGTGCGAGAACAATAAACTATTTATATCAGCAGAAAAAACGAAATATTTAAGGGTAAACTGAATTTCAATAGGGTATCAATAATTAAGATAGAAGGGAAAACAATTAAAAGAGAAAAAGATAAAAATATCTAGGTGAACTACTCGGTGAAAAGTTAAATTTAATATCCCATGTAATACAATCAAAAATAAAGCTATTAAAATATCACATAGAACTGTAAATATCGCTACCAACGACTATAGAATTCCAATCAATATCATACAAATGTACCACGATGTCATAATTCGCTCCGTTGTTGGATATGCCGCCACCAGATGGATGATATAAGGCAAATACAAATTATCAACAGATGTAAAAGACAAATCTTACTCCGTCTTACAGGAGCCTATAGAACCAGTCCGGTGGAGGCACTCCAGGTGGCGACCGCGACCATGCCCATGCATCTTCAAATTAAAGGATGGGAGCCGCGTACTGGTTAAAGAAAGGAAGAGGCAATTAAAGAAATACTATCAAAGATTTTGCAATGAAACATCTAAGGTTAGAAGAGTGTTCAGCAAGTTTCCGGACGTGGCAGAGAGAGCAAACATGAACCTAGAACTGGAAGGATGTCTACTGCATTTCGTTACCGGTCATGGGCCCTACCGTCAGAGACTGAAGGAATAAAAACTAGTTGAAGATAATATGTGCCACATCTGCGGGATGATTGCTTCCCGGGACCACGTGGTCCTCATATGTAGAGAAACAGAAGAACTGGTTACAGTCCAGAGAGCCGTCCTGGGGGAGAGACTCGTCACAGAGGTTCTGAGAAGAACAGAACTATTGACGTTCCTCCGGGAGACGGCAGATAAAGTGTCTGCATTTTATAGGAAAAAAAACTTAGCCGGGAGGTGCGCTCTGGGGTTTGGCGATCCGTAAAATATCTCATAAGTGTTACATCTAGTGAAACATGACCGGACTGTTCAGGCAAACAGGCGCGCGATCGGGTCAACTCGACAACCGCAATGGCAAAGAATCTGAAAGTATACACTCCAACGCCATACTGGTGAAAATCAAGTAAAATACACTATAATAGCAAAATGTCTGCTACTAAGAGTAATAACTAATATATCGAGAAAGAAAATAACTACTTTCAAGAAACATGAAAGCATGTGCATCAATCAGGTGTTGCTGGAACTCCAGCAACAAAGAGTGCCTCTCCTGAAACTCCGGTGAGAGATACTCGATTAGTTTGAAAGCGCAAGTGTATATATGGTGGAGGGAACCAGGCTTGACGATAGTGTTATATTTAGTGGAATAAACAACGAATTAACGAACAGACTAAAATCTGTGGAAACCGCAACCAGAGGTCAAGTAGTGCTTATAATATCCTCATGTGAATGTGTTTAAATGAAGCATTTGGGGAGTAGAGGAGAATGAAGAGAAAAGGAGGGTACAATGAATCACCAGGAAGCAAGACTTTCCACAAAGGAAGAAAGAAACCATAATCTTACCTTCATCTCCCCCAATGGGTCAGTAATGTGAACGATGAAGAACAAGAAAGAAGAAGGAAGGACAACCCTGTGACGAGAGGAGGATGCAGCCCAGAGGGAAGACACAATACCCAAGGAATGCATAATCTTACCTTTTTATCCTAATCTCGTTAAAGGGGAAGCAAAAAAGAAGAAGCCAAACTTAAGTTTATGTTGTGTTGTCCTTTTTTGTCCTGTCTGTTCTTATGTGCTGTATGTGTTTGTACAAAAAGAAAATAAAGTAAGTAGGGACCCCTCCCATGTAAATGTTCCATCAGATTAGGAACATAGATTAGGAGACCATTCTGGATGCCTGGTCATAAGTCCATCCCGCAATACCAGCTGTCTCAATAGGTGAAACATATTAGAATCTTGTAATGTCGGAATTCCGGCAATCCAACAATCTCTAGGGATAAGCCTGCCCCAGGCTGAGAAGTACAAATATGTGCGTGATGCACGTCCTTGAAAGTGCACAACTCAACCTGTGGAATGGATGCAAAAGGGCAGGGGTGGTAGGGCGAGTCCCAAATAGAAAATAACATTCTTCTCATAGCACTTATCAATTTATGTAGTTCCTTGATTAGTGCCGTTTCGCCAGCTTAAATTAATTTAGTTGGAATATTGTCTATTCCTGGTTATTTGAAGTTTTAAATTTCTTTACTAACATTTCGATATTTATTTCGCTAGTTTCCGGTACTGCCGTTTCCCCGGTAAAGTTTTAAAATTAATTTGTATGTTCCACATTCTCTACATTAATACAAGTGGCATTTATCGAAATAACTTTTCCACACATCGATAATGCTAGTCAGCTGCGCTAGGAGAGTTCCACGTTCATTTGTAATCATCCCTAACCTCAGTTGGTAGTTTTCTCTTAACGGGTTTATTCCTTTGTATAAATCTTGTATGTTATTTGTCTTCCCGTTTTCGCTATCACGTGAATCTTCTGTTTCAGATATTCTCGCTTTTCGTTTCTGAAACTCGCATGTGGCGTCGCGTTTCGCGTTACTTTAGTGGTTGTTATTTGCTTTGCATTTATTACTTAGACAGCGTTGCCTTGCTTGTTTTCGTTCTTCATGAAATTTAAGTCAATCTTCATAAAACCAAGGTTTGCTGATGCTGTTTCTTCTCACCTACACGTTTCCTTGCTGCGCAATACGCTGTATCACTAATTAGCTTCCATGTCGTACTTTGGTAGATTTCATTATTAATATCATCTTTATCATTACTTGAGTTCGCTAATATTTCTAACCTACAGAGTTCGAGTTGGTAATCTTGTTCTACACTCGGATTATCTAATATTTACTTTCAAATTTCAGTATTTTGATCCTTTGTTTCTCTGTTCGCGATGTGTAACTTTTATGATCACTATCTGATTGTCGGTGTTACTTTCCGCTCCCCAGTAAGACATACATAACGTCCATTATGTTGGTTGTGTTTTCGTCTATCTACTAACACCTGATCGATCTGGTTGAGAGTTTTGCCGTCCGGAGATATCCATGCCCATTTGTGTATGTCTTTGCGTTCAACGTACATCTTATCTACCAGTAGGTTTTTCGAATTCGTTATTGTTATCAGTTTTTCTTCATTCCGTTGGTCTTTTGGTGAAGACTTGATTTGCCTATAGTACGTTTATATTTTTCTTCCTCCCCTACCTTAACGTTAAAATCACCAACACAATTTTAGGAAGATATCGACGAAAAATATACCTATTGAGACCGATACGATATGAAAGTATATATATATATATCATCATCATCATCATCATATTCAGCCGTTTTCTATCCACTGCTGGATGAAGGCCTCCCCCTTTTCTTTCCACATATCTCGGTCTGCTGATATCCTCATCCATGTAGCTCCTGAAAAACGCTTGATTTCATCTACCCATCTTACATTTGGACGTCGTCTCGGTCGTTTCTTTTCTCTAGGAATCCACTGTAGTACATTTGTCGTCCACCTTCCATCTGTTCGTCTAGCTATGTGACCGGCCCATCTCCACTTCATCTTCTTCGCAGTCTTGATTACATCCTCTACCTTTGTTTGTGCGCGAATCCATTCATTTGTCTTCCTGTCCCTCCTGGTTATTCCTAGCATGCACCTCTCCATTGCTCTTTGTGTGACTCTCAATCTTTGAGTCGTTTGCGCATTCAATGTCCAAGTTTCGCACCCGTACATCATTACAGGTAAGACACATTGATTATAAACTTTACGCTTCAGACACATTGGAAGTTTGCTTTTGAAAATAAAGTGTAGTCTTCCAAAAGAACTCCACGCCATTTTACATCTTCTATTTATTTCATCAGTCAACTTTGCATTCGATGTTTTAAGCTGACCT
>JAGDQP010066707.1:0-11246 GCA_022664845.1 Lepisma saccharinum | reverse complement strand
ATCTTTCTATGCGTCTGACATCAATAGGGAACGCTTGCTTCTCCATCGAAGCATATTTCATGAAATTATGCAAAGCAGCGATTGTCCTAATATTAATTCCTTTGGTGAAATAGTGACATACTTGAAGAAAGAAAAACATCTTATTGATCTATTACCAGAACTAGTGAAAATTTATACGAATAGTGGTAACAATTCCCGTATCTACGTGTACTGCTGAACGATCATTTTCTTGTCTGTGGAGGCTGAAAACTTACGTTCGATCTACCATGAGGCAGAATCGTTTAAACTCCATTGCCCTTCTCAACTGCCATCAAGAGGAGGCAATGAGACTTGACCTTGATGCCATATGTGACGATTTCATAAGCAGAGGCTCACTGAGGAGCAGTACGTTCGCCAGAAAAATGTGAAGTAAGTCTCTGTAAATGTACATTTTTAATAATTTTTGGTAATGTTCATATGGGCTAATTTCCTCTTTTCTTGAAAATTCTAGCTTGGCAATATTTTAATGTAGTACACGTTGTGGTGCACAAAGTTGCAGTGAAGTTCCCAAATTTTAAACTTGAATTTGTTTTAATGCCTTTAGGCAAATTTGACTTAGGTCATGAATTTTGCAGCGGAGTAGAGGACCTAAATCTGGGGGGAGGGGGGCCTTCATCAAGCAGTTGACAGAAAACGGTTGAATATGATGATAATATATTTATTCTTTGTTTGCCCCCCCCCCCAATATTTTCTTCAAGTCGGCGCCTATGACCTTCGGTTAAGTGGGAGAGCGTCTGAAACGCAACCCATCCCATCTAGGGTAGATACCTAAGGCTACCAACCTCCTGCATTAACCTTTTCAGGAATGCATGAATTTGCTTCTGTCTACTACTTACTCGGTATGATGGGATTACAAGATTATTTACCATATCCCAGGTTCATGCAACAGACTGTTCTACAATCACAATAAGGAGAGATTCAAAAACAATAATTTATCTTTCGGTTCAGTAGATCAGGCCAGGTCTAAAGTATAGACACGATGAGCCGGTAAGGTATTTGATCTAGTGACCCGTTTCAGCTCAGTGCGATAGTAGAATGCCCAGCCAACCAACAAGATCTAGGTTCGAGTAATTGCAACAACCAATTTTTCGGTTCGTTTCAAAATTTCCCCCACTTAAAAATTACCTCCATTATTAACCACATTCTGGTGAAACGGAAATTAGGAAAATAACCTGCTTGATACATATTCTAATTACGACATGCATTGGACGAGTGAGACTGAGGGATATCTTAGGTCACCCCTCACCTACACCTACGATGGTCGTTATGAGCACGGTTCGACCTTGAATCACTTACCCGTGCTAGTTCAGAGATTTTGACCTTCGCTTGTAATTAAGTACTTCATAAGCTAAGACTATTAATATAATGATTTAAGGAAAAACAATGTCTAGACAAACATTATTTCTAATATTATTCGAAGCTTATCACACAAGTTTATCAAACAGTCATTCTTCAGACAAGAAAGTACTGCATAAAGCTAATATAAAGGAAATAAAGAACAAATATGCATTATATCTTTTGTGCAATCTAACATGAGCAAATAATATTCTTGTAAATGATAGGGTTACTATCTTAAACATACATTTCTTCTATTAATATAACATGAGTGTGTCAGAACATATTGTAGAAAACATTAGATATCAATTGCATTCACGTGCTAAATAGCTCTCAATATGCTTCGAATGTGTATTACAGTCTTGACTTCATTACAAGTCATTTTATCATTTGTCATCAATATAATTATAGTGGACAGAAACAAACAGAGATATAGCCTATTATCATTAATCTTGTTCGGAAACAGTCTTGAATCCATTTTCTTTATTTCTGTATTGCCTTCGAACACAGTACAGCAAGTTGTGCTAATCTGCAACTGAAGGTAAAGCACCATTGTTTTCATTATTATTTTTTTATATATAAAACATTCCTAATTGAAATATGCAATGATTCGTTGCTTGCAATAATGACAATTACATAATTTCCCAATGAATACTTCAAAAGTCGTTAAGTGATTTTTAAATATTCATGTACATTTTCATGTACGCCACTATTTCCACTAATATGATAGTTTAATTCTCCAAATTTCCGTGTTATTATTATCAATGGACAGTTTGGCTTACGAATACTGCTCCTATAAAGAATTAGCTATTATAACTCTCAAACCACACGAAATTTTGAAACGAAAAAAAAATTCTCTAAAAGTTGTTCTGTTTTCAATGTTTATTCCAAAGATATAAGAAGTTACCCCAGTTTCCATTTGAAATCAACACAACTGACACGTATTTCCTGTGCTCCACTGATTTCGGAAATACCATTTTTGAATTTTGAACACACACTTACTTAATCCTCTTTTTTTTTTAACCGCTCTACACCACTGGATAACGAAGCTTCCCTAAGGCGTCGTACTTTTGAATCCCCCTGTTGTATTATCATTTTGGCTATTAGTTTTGACTGCAAACTTACATTGATTTTAAGTTTCCTGTATTGATTTTAAGACAACGTTTTGGAGCAATTCAACGAGGGATTTTCTGACTTTAATGACATGCTGACTACTGGCATTATTTAACAATCCGACAAAATACGACAATTCAGAGCAACAAGACAATATTCAGTTGCAGTTATGTGACCTTCAAAATGATCCCCTTTTTCCAGTCAAGGCAGGAAATATGCATTATTTTTTTGGAAACTTGTATTAAGGGGAAAAAATATATCCTGCATTAAGCAATTTTAGGTACAGAATCTATGTCTGGAAGCACATACACATGCGAGAGCACTTTCTTAAGTATGAGGACGGTTAAATCATCATTTAGATGTCAACTAAATGATCACCACCTTCAAGATTTGATACGAATATCATAATCATGATTGAAAATTGAGTTTGGTGAGACAGATGCTGCATATGAACGCTGACAGTGCTCTCATGCAGTTGTGTTAAATGTAAAAAAAAAAAAAGTGCCAACAATAAGATCAATATTTAATTTTGGGGCCATATTTATGGATGGAAGGGCGAATTGTAAACATTAACTGTAAATGCTCAACCATTAAATAGACCAAACTTATAACTGGAAATAATGGCCCCTACATTATATTTATGCCAACATTGAATTGGAATAATATAAAGTATATGGTACGAAGTTATGTTCAATTCTTCTAAAAATGAAAACAAAAAAGTATGAAATTAAAATTAAATTTCAGAATGGTTATAATTTTTAAAACGTATAATGAAGGCGTCGCATTATTTACAATGAGGTTACTCGAAAACTTTCCACGCTTGGATATGTTGGATATCATTAAACAGAATCACGTTAACCAAAAGCGGTAGGGAGCGAACTCACGGGAATCTGGGGGATTGATCCTTGTCAAATGATTTCCATACCTTTCATTTATTCGTTAATGTAAAAGATTTCGTTAAATGGAAAGCGATCGATAATTTTGAACTAGTCGACATAACCAAAATATTCAAGAAAATTAATTTGTCCTGTCCACCCGTTCTACGTATATACTAAAAGCTTAGAATAATCGTCCGTACATATTGGTCTGTAGTTTATGTTTGTCCATTTATACATACCAATTAATGCGTTTCGAACATTTCTGAAGGTTTCCTCAGTTCACCCAATTACGGGTGGGATATTAACTATAATAGATATTCTGCTCTTGTTCCCTCAAAAAAAAATATATTATTGCTCAATATAGTGACGTGCAAACCACACATAATGACTCAACAGAGTTTTAGTTATAACCAATCTTTAGATACAGCTCAATTTCCGCCATACACTATAGTTACATTTAACAGCAATGACACGTTGATGGATTTAGAAGTAATCGATCCTGGTGTTATTCAAGGTACAGTCCCACTATTTACTCGGTGTGACCTTGAGGAATCAGATAAAATCACAGTCAGGATGCCTGGCAGTGGTAATCGAACCCGAATTCTCCCGATGACAAGGTGAACACTTGTCCTGACTCTACTATCTAGTCAGCAAAATAAATGGTCAATTATTTTCATATTTTCTGTATATTGTCAGTACACAAAGTTGTCGTTGAAGACTATTACACGTTCTTCGTGAGCACAAATGGGGAAGGTGGCAATGTAAGGGTTTTAGGTAGAAAATCTGCATTCGACTAGTTAAACTGGAAGGAATCTTTGAAAAGGTCATTTAATATAAACAGGAACAGGACTCGAACCTACATGCCTTCCATTAGAATGATTCTGCTTCAAGCAACTTATCCATTTGTTTTTATAGATATTGGAAAGATTTTGTTAATAACTTTGTTATGACGTGAAGGGTTTAATACTACTACTACTCCATAGGTTGATCTTCGTCACTCTCCATACAATTACGCTAACTTTTATATTACGATCATTCCAAGATCTCAATTGCTATATCTCCAGAAATCCTGACAGATATCCATTCTGGTAGATGTAGTAGTAACAACAGCATTCGCCATAGAGAAACATAACGAGAAGTTGTAGCTGAAACATTTTCTTCTACTTCTCGAAGCAGAGATGCTCTCAATGCAGGTCACGCGATCTCTACTAATGAACTGCAACCCTCTAGGATTCTCATCTCCCCCGTTTTACCAGGTTTCCCTTCTGCAACTGACAATCCCTAAACCCTCCATCTCGAAGGTTTACTCCTTTTCCCACTCCAAGTCCTTTTCTCTCTCCACCCTCAACCATTCCTCAATGATTTCCAAATCCACCTCTAACAGATTTCGATGCCAGGACATTGCCAAAATGAGTGAAGCAACAGCTTCTATCTATTTCTGTTTCCACTATTCCTTGGTTCTCTTCTTCATCTGCTACAAATTTCATCCTTCTGACTCCTCTCTGTTTCCCCCTCTTCCCCCAACGCCAACGTTGTTCGAGCCAGTCTCGCGCGAAAACTCATCCTTATTCCAGCGACGTCACCAAAGTAGTCCTTCTCCATTCTGATCCAAACTAATCCAGAAACGGATTATCATTAGATGCTCCCTCGGCAGTCAAAGAGGGGATGGAATGTTGTGTGGAACAAGAAAATGAAGAAGAAAAAGCTAATAATGCATTTCGAAATATATACGTGCCCTCTGTATTACCATTTAACAAAGAAAATATTTTGTTGAAAAAGGAAAGAAATCGGGGAAAGGGATTTGAACATTACTTTTACAAATATTACATATTTTGGATATATTATTCATTAAAACTTCATGGGAAGTAAATACACAAAACCAGATTTAACATTTAGTATCAATTAGAAACATAATATGATCCAAGTAAAGACAAAGTTAACAATCTTTCTTAAACTAGATAACGTTTATATCCTAACAGAATTCCACACTATTTTTTTAACTCAGGATTCCTTCTTTACCTCTCTAGAACCTAATTACATCATACAATATACATTTGAAGATATATTCGCTTGAACAACATCTTCAATCAAAACTAAAGTTTAGGAAGAGAAACTGGAGTTTGAACAACACGTTTTTAAATAAATAAAAACTGGTTTTGTCAACAAGAAACAAAGCGTTGAGTTCGGAGCATCAAATCCGTTTTTGATAAAACTGGAAATCCTTGTCTTGAAATAAAATAAGTTTTACGAAAAGTTAATTAAGAATAAAAAGACCTCGGGGTTTTATGGTGAATTTTCTGTATGATTCGTTCAATTAAAAGCCAATTTACCAAGTATGTAGGTCCTGTCCTTAGAAGCTCACAAGTTTGTTTAGGACCCGTTACTAAGAATTAAATTAATTTAAGAATTAAAAAAAATATTTTCTTCTCAGTGAATGAGGTTATTATTAGTGGGTTTTATATCATCACGAAACTTTGGGGTAATACGATTTTCTAGTTTAATGCTTTAACAGGTTTGTACCTTATAATTGTAAGTGGAGTAGGAAAAGCAGCATCAGGCCTTATTAGGGTGACCAGAAATTTGTTGACAAAAAAGATTATAACATATTGTGTTATACATGTTTCACTTGACAGCATTAACTAGTAAAAGTTAAATTTGGGTAAATACTATCATTGTAGACTATAAAGCAAGCAGAAAACGGGATAAAAGGTGTCATATTCTGCCTCTGTACCTCCTCAGAAGTTCAAAATGTGGAATAGAAACTTCAGCATTTGTTGCATATCCTCCCTTTCATGGTTTTCTCATAAATTATTCAATCTGAATCTGCTTCGACTTCACTTATTGATCCTTTAATTGCAAGCTGTTATTTCTATTTCTTTTACCTTCTTCCTTTCCATGTCATTACCTAATCACCTCCCGTCGTAGCCAGAGTTCACCTAACGTTAGATGCAACAAAAGTTAGTAAAAATGAGTTAATCGCCACAGCAGTTGAACCTATCTGGTGATATTCTCGCATTTGCTTTACAATCAAAAATGCATTGAAATCGAGTCCAGTACGTGCACTCTTCTCATTATAATAGATTATGATTATATTTACTATTAATTGCATCTGTTGTATGATGTGTTCGAAATTTAGAAAATTGCAAGACACTCAATTACAAAATACGTTAAATATTATAAAAATAAGAAGAAAAAAGAGTATAATTAGAGACATTTTCGAATGGAAAAGGGTAAAGAGTGTTTGAACCTCTAAAAGATTATAATACTCTTAAAAAGAGTATGTGTGGTCACCCTATCTTAATTGAAAACGTCTCGTCGACATTTGTTTGTTAGGGCTAAATAAAACAAAAGAGAATTAACGGCATTGCTCACTCACTAAAAAAAGTAGACATCTGGTATCCTGGTGAGACAATTTTTCAAATGAACTTTTCACATTGAGTACTTCCTGAGCATAAAATTTGAACGTCATTTGTAGGTTGGTCTCTCCTCAGCAAACTACATTTGATCTATGTTGCTCACAAATAAAGATCCAAAGGGAATGGCAAAATATGTTTCCACGAAAGCAGTTGTTAACATAATAATTTTACCTCGAGATTTCGATGGAAAAATAATGTGCATTGATGTGTACATTGGCATGGGATGAGCCTGCATTAAAGGAACACTATAGATTAGCCAGTTACTAGCTGATGTGCCCGCCTGTTGGTGCGGGTTGAATAAAATCTGTTGGAAACCGTCATCGGGACTGTCACTAATATTCGCTTGCCCGTGGCAAGCTGCGCCCCCAACTTGGAGACTTTGGGGAACTGCGTCCCCCTTTATCGTAATCAGACTCTACGGGAGACTGTGTACCCATGGTAGAGATCTGTCCCACACCTTCCAGGGGTGATGCGCCCCCATAGAAGAGGTTTGCTTCATTTATTGTAACCTACTCTTAATCTTCATACTAAATTTCGTTTCTCTAGCTTCAGTGGTTTGAAAAATGCGTTTTTGGGCGGCCATTATGGTATAAGATGTCAAGTTTTTTAAAACATGTTCTATATTATCCTTAACTACTCGTGATGGTACATCTTCGTACCAAATTTCATTCTTCTAGCTCGAACGGTGTAAAAATGTTTTGGGTAGCCATTTTCAATCAAGATGGTGACTTTTTTAAAATGCTCTAATACGTTCTTAAACTACTCTTGATAATTTTAACCTTGCACCGGAATCTCGTGCACAGGAAACAAAAATTAAAAAAAGAGGCTGACAAGAAGCCTTAATGGCATTATGGAAACTTGAATGGCGATCGAATATACTACTATCCTGAGGTTAAAACATAAATCGAAAACCTGGCTCCATTGGGTGACATTTTATTAACACAATGTCCAATTGGTCCATCAAAATACATTCAACTATTCTTGGTTAAATAACATAAAACAATTCCGGGTCCACTAAATAATATTCAAAGTTTACAACAAAACGAAGCTTCTCAGATCAAAATATAATTCACAGAGAATCTGAATAGAGTATTCTTCCAAACTCACAAACGCAAACAACAATTAATGATATTAAACCGCATCAGAAATTAGAACAGCGAAATATCTCTAAATATCTAAAGTTTCAAGTTTAAAGAAAAACTTAACTCTAGGATCGAAACGAGGACTAGAATCATCAAACGTTCTCAGTTTTCAAAACCAATTTAGGTTAGTTACAATCCCTGTAAGTTTAGTCAAGATTCAATCATTTTTAAATTTAGGGGGTGGGGGAGGGAAAAATTCCAAAAAATTGAGAGAGAACAAGAATTACTCCATTTATTTTATTCTCAAAATCATTTAATTTATTCCGAACTAGGTCCATTTTATTCAAGATGACTGTTACTTACATTAATTAACCACATATTATACAATTCCGATCAATTACACCGACCCTTCATTTGCAAGTTCAAATTCAACCAAACAATCTCACTAAGTTTCTTTATTAATTTATTTTAATATTTCAATTTACTTTCTTATTTAATCAACTCAGAATTAATTTTAATAAATATTTACAATCGCCTTTGCAACCACAAGAGTCTCAATCCCGACTCGAAAACAAACCCGCTTTCGCTTTCTCAAGAGTCCACCTAATCAACTCTGAACCAAACCAATGGCACGCTTTCACATAAGAATATGTACCCACCTCACACCACAATTCCTAACCTAAACTGAATAACCAAATTTAAACCACGACAACCTTCCTTCGCTCACTCGACAATTACAATCGATGCCACTACCAAAAACTCAGAAAAATCACCACTATTAAGGATGAACATTTATTATTAAATCGAACATCACACTCTAACCAATTCCTAATTATCCCCGTTTCAAACTGATAACCCCATTTCGACCACAACAAAAATCCCAGTAGTACACAGGCTTGCCAAAATTAAACCTGGACTCAATAGCTGAAGTTCTCAACTAATCACGTTTAAAACTATCATTTACTCTCAGAACTCTCAGTTAAACATAGATTACAAGGCATAATTGAATAATAATTAATACCGCGCCTTACTTGACAAAAAATTATCCTGGCTTTTGCAAAGATTAAAGCTCAATTACAAAACTACAATAATTAGAATAATCCGGATAAATAATATACACAAAATTCTATCCTAAGCACAAAACCTTCTAGAAGCCTCGCCTTAACACAAGGGACTCATTAGAATAACACAAACAAAACACTAACCTGACTTCTTTCAAACTAATCACCAATGAGAAAAAATTTAAGCACACATTTGCAAATATTTTTCAGTTTCTTATAACAAAATATTTCTCGGAATTCTTGGTGTGTTATACTCACGTCATTAATTTAATCAAACAATACCACGATTTTAAACGTTACAGTTCACTCAGTTTTAAGTGTATTTTCCTTAACTACGAATGTTTCACTTCTATTTTTGAAACATAAATATTTACTTAAGTTATTATTCAAAAACGGGTTCACTTTATCTATTTGTAGAATTCAAAAGCAAACAAATATGATATTTACTGCTGAGGTTAATAGGATCCCTGGATCAAACTTCCTATAATCACATTGCTTTAAGAAAGTTTATAAAAGGTTTGAAACTTACCTTTTTAAATCCATATTTTAGTTTGCAATAAAATTATTATTTACATTGAAATTCTGAATCCTTATTTATCCATTTTATAATTTGAATCCAATCCCATGGCTTATTTACTTTTGCCAAAAACGTCCTTCCACAGTTACCTTTAATCACGTGCTTCCTTCAGGAACTCGGAACCAATCGTACCATTTGAGGACAACTTATATCGAAGAACACCATTTTGGTTGACTGATTAGAAGAATCTTCATCGTTTCGGCAAAATATGATTACACATTTTGAAACACTTTCTAATCACCATTTTAGCCTGTGAAAGTTTGATGCAATAGCCAAACTTTCACTTCCATAACTTCAAGCAGTATGGCGTTTGAATTTCAGTTCTTCCTCGACCAAAGTCGATGGCGCTAGTGTAGCTCATTATTACCAGAACTTTTTAAAATTATTTAAGCAGATCATGAAAGAAAAGTCTTATTTTTGAAAAAAAAGTATTGTGGGAGGCCTATCAAAAATGTAAGAAAAAACATTTTTAGAGCGAGAAAAATACTTTGATCGCTACATAATACAACTTTATGCCAAATTTCGTATCTCTAGCTCAAACGGTGTGGAAAATAGATTTTGGATCCAAGATATATATACGAAGAAAATAATTTTAGAATCAATGTGATATGATAACTTCCCAGTCCGGTCCAGTGTCTGATCATACGCGAAATCATTCCAATCGGTCAAGCACTATTTGCTCACGGAAAAACTGTCACTTTCATTTTTATATAGACATATTAACTCTTAGGACTGATTTATATGCACACCTGCGTTGCGTGCTTTGCTTGCGATTAGAGTGAGTAGCCAATTAAAGCATGTGTTTTATTACGTAATACATAGAACACGCAATAAAACATGTGTTTCAATTGGCTAGTCACCCAAATCGCAAGCAAAGCAAGGAACGCAAGCTTTCATGAAATCCAGCCCTTATAAAGATAACAGCCAGAATTGAAATGAAGGCTGGCTTGAACTCAATATGGAATGCTTATACCATGTTTGTAGTTATATATAGTGGTGTCATATACCTTAGGAAATATCAACTCAGCTATATGACACCACAATATTAGTCATATTTTAAAGAAATTGGACGTTTCTCTTAATTACCGAAAGCTTCTTCTGAGACATAATTTGTATATAATCATATTTTAAAAATTGTTTTGCGGACTGAAGAACAATATTCGTATCACGTAGTAAAATAAACTAGCAATGAAGAAATGAGACGCCGTCTTTGCATAAAATGAGTGGGAGAACTTTAAATTAGTATATATTCCAGTATTATATGAACAATGAATATATTATTTTGTAAATTCTGAAGAATTATAAGATATGTGTGTAAAAGTATCCAAAATTAATACATTTTACAGAATTGTTGTAAAATGCAAAGAAAGCATATCTCGTGTTGCATAATATTAAAAAGAAGATGTGGTTGAAGCCCGTGGACTCCGCCGCTCTATTTAAAATGTATTAGCAACACTGACTATTGAGAGCGTTGGTGAGCGAGGACTTCAACACTATTTATTCTATAGTGTCCAATAATGTTTATAGCAAATTAAACGTATGAAATTAAATTTAGATATTTAACAGTATTTAGATACATTCACAACTACAGTGTCCGGAGTATCTCTATCATCTGTCCCAATACATAAATACCAAGACTGGAGCGTATATTCTCTACGATGCGGAAGTAAATAAATAAACTGAATTTTTACATTGGCTGGCAACACTAACAGGCTGGGCGCCTGCGACGCCTGGAGTAGCTCTCC
>JAGDQP010066705.1:0-11246 GCA_022664845.1 Lepisma saccharinum | reverse complement strand
CTCCTCGATATCGTAATTCCATTCTTGATTCACCAATTTCCTTTTAGGTTCCACCACCTGGCTCCGCTCGCCACTTCTACCAGTAATCTCACTTTTATTCTAAATCTTATTTGGATCATTCACATTTTCTTCTTGTTCATTCTCTGAACAATCTTCTGCCTCATGGTAATCTTTTGTCATTCTTGCTGTAGTTGTCTGTTGATTTCTCTCCTGGTAATAGTTTCCTGAACCAGCTGTTCCATTTTTTTCTTTTATCCGTTTGTATGCCCACATCAGCACACTCTTTCATGTTTTCTTTTGCAGTTTCTTCTCTATTCCTAACAGCTATCACCTCAGATTTTTGTCTCTTTCTAAATTCTATGAGTCTTTGCCGGTCTCTTCTCTTTTGTGAAGGTGACTTCATCTTCTTTCTTACTTCCTCCTCCGATTCTATTTCGGGTTGCGCTTCATCTGTTTCTTCTTCTGAATCAATTTCCGCTAAGTTTATAATTAATTTTCCTTTTTTATCCTTTGGTGTTAGGTCTTCTTCTTTTGGCTCATTTTGTTCTAAGACGTTTGCAGGCGTTAATTGGTTCGTTTTCTTTATTAGTATGCTAAAATTTCCTTCTTCACAGCTATAATTTTGTTATACATAATCCTATTATCAATGAACATCTTAAAGATAATCCGGTTATTTTCAAATTTATTGTATTCCGAGAATCTTTTTAGCACCTGGTCAGGGTTATGTTTCCATAATCCCATTCCTATTGCTTGGATGTTGATTTCGATTTTCTTTGCCATTTTTAAACTTCGTAATTGTTCTAGCAAGTCCTCCAAGTCTTCCAGAAATTCTTCTGATGATGATCTGACATGAATAAATTTACAGCCAAATTTATTTTTTGAAAAGTATATTATTATTTCGTTTCCGTAACTTCTACTTATTTTCAATTGTTCCATTTCTTGTAGTTCAAAATTATCGTGTGTGTCCGCTACCAATTGTGCAAATCCCCTTGGAAAAATAATTAATCTTGGGTTAATGAAGTGCGAAATTATTTGTTCTGGTTGCTTCACATCTAGACAATCTTTTGTGATTGTTAAAGAGTTCTCCATATTTTTCGTTTCATAACATTCTTCCATCCATTTTTAAAATTTTCCTCCTGCCCCTTATCCACCCATTTCATTTCTCGATTCCATGTCATTTCAAATCTTGTATTTTCTGTTTCGGTTTTATCCATAATTGGTTCTACTAATATTCCTCTCAAGTAATGTTTTATAAGACATTAAGAACCGGTCCCGGGGTCCAAAGTTACTCGACTGGCCCATATAAAAATAAAGATTAGCAAAGTTTCACAAAGTGAGGTGGGGTGGTCAGTCCCACGCTCGACCCCTTTACCTTCCCAAGGTGCCAGGAGAACTAAGGACAATCTGGTACTCAATTTGATAGGAGGCTAAGTGCCAGGCATGGGAACACTGCGAGAAAAGTCCCCAGTGTCCTGGCCGGGAATTGAACCCGGGCCGCCTGATTCGTAGTCAGACGCTCTACTACCTGAGCTACGACGATTCATAGGCGCATAAATACAAAGATAAATTTAGAGTTTTATTTTTCAATCTTTTCATGTTAATACTTACATATTCAACAATGCTCAAACAACCAGTCCAAAGAGAATCCACGTCTCGATCGACGTTATGTGACTGGACCAAAACTCCATTTTGAACAAATATCTCCTGTAAAAAAGAAAGGAAAAATTAGCATCAAAATAGTCTTCTCCAAGGTGGCAGATAAAGAACACCGGCTAGAGACGGCGGATACTGGAAATTTCCACGTTGGACCAAAACCAGCACTGTTTTCTTGATAGTTATCAAAGGGATCTACAAAGAAGCCGACACAAAATAAAAATTGTTCAGTAACTAAACCCAGAAAAATAACGCAGACACAGATAAAGCGACCTGAAAACGTGCGATGGGTTTGGTTATGGCAACTTGGAACATACAAACGAAGAAGACAGATAGCTGGAAGATGTAACATAGAATTTATCGTATACTGAAAGTCTTTAAAAGGAAGGGAAAAGCCAGAAAGAGAGAACACTAGAGATGACATGGCAGCAGGTCGTTCTTAATACTTCAGCCCTGCCTGTGAATCCGTCCTGGCCTTGCTCGTTTTGTTTTAGTCTTAATGAAGCACATCTCTTTCTCCTTTAATTGAATTGAATTAAATTCTGTTTACGGCCCTCAATCATATTTGGCTCAGGGCGTGTTTTCGCTTTAACTAAAGCACCTGAATCCTCCAATATATATTTTGTGATTCAGCAATATCATAATCATTTATTTCTTCCTGTTTATTATCTTCGGCATGCTTTTCTTTTCTTTATTCTTTAGAATATTTTTAGCACCTGGTATGTCCAACTATTGCGGAGACAAAGGAAGTCATGGAAAGTTTGATGCGCAATAGTGCAACTATGTGAATTTGAGGACCCACAATGTATTTAGTAGTTATCCAATGGCTTTTCCTTGTACAGGGAATACGTTTACTAAACACAACGCAACATTTCTCGGCCAGGCTTTGCGCTTGATTCACCTTTTCCCACCCGCCAATCGGCCCGTGGTCCTTCGGTAACCTTACGCCCCACCTTGAATAAAATAGCTTAATTCATATACTTGAACACAAGGGCGTGCCAGACATGTTGAAGAACCAGTTTTATTATTAAAAACTAAACTGGGTGGCGCGACAGTCCCTAAGGGCCTTGACCTGCTGGACGGCAATTATATGTTCAAGTTGTAAGAGAGTTAGGTGGTCAGCGTAACGTTTCTTGGCAGCCGTGTGTCTGACTTTCATGACCACAGTCCGCTACTTCTTTTAGTCAAGTAGCTCTCCAATTGCCCTCACGATGTTGGGTACACACCGACATTTTGAACCCCTCCACCGGAATCGAATCCGCGACCGCTCGCACAGAAGTCGGGCGCGCTACCGACTAGGCTACGCAGGAGGATAGGTTTATTATTAGTATATAATTGGTGGAAAGAAATACAAAATCTATTCAGTAATAAACCGTACAACGTGCAGTCATGGGAGAGCTACGGGCCAAATAACGGGTGCGGATAGGTGAGCCAAGTTCGAACCGGTCGACCAGCGCTGCGTTGCTAAACGTAATCCCTATATATATATTGGGAGGACACACAACCTATTATCTTTCACTAGTCAAGTGAAAACCTCATCCAAACTTGGTGTTGATTGGTCCAACGGTGTGGATTCATATAGCAAAAAAACATACATACATGCATAATTTGGATCTTATATAAATAGATTAAACGAGCCACGTGACAAAAACCAGTTTCAAGGAAGATCTATATACGTAAGTGTTAGGTCTTACATATGTCTCTTTTGTATTATTGTTTATTTGTTATAACATGAGTTAAAGCAGAGAAACGAAAACGAAATGAAAAGAACAGAAAAACAAGAAACGGAACAAAATTATAACTCAAACAATGAGCGACCACAAAATTTTATAACAAAAGTGAAAGAAATGAACAGAAGAAGAGAGCCGGGTGCAACGACAATGAAGAAGAAAAAATAAGTTGTGAAATAATTCTCAATATCAAACGAATTTAATGAAATTAATTGAAAATAATTCTACATGAAGCTTTGTTGATATCCTTTTTTTTTTTTTTTTTCGAAACAACTGAAGTTAATTAGAAGCACACTTATTCAAGAGAAAGCGTTTTTGTCAACTTAATATTACAGAACTTTGTCTATTTTGTTGCTATAGTCTGGAAGAGATTTGAAATATAATTGAATATAATGCTCTACCGACTAATTCTTGTTGCTGTTTTATTAATTAAGTTACGCAGCAACATACTGTTACATTAGTGTTACATTATATACATAAGTATATAAGGTAAATAATCATGTAACAATTGAGAAGTACAGTAATCTCAGTCACAGTCCCGAGCAATCCAAAGAATTTACTAAACACAGCAGGCCTAGCGCACGCCACTTGCTGCGATAGTTCATCATGCATAACTGATGACGCATGAATTTATTACAGGAATACTGAACCACTCCACAGGACATACATCTTATCGACATTGCCTACAATATTGTAAAATAATATAATTATTTTATTTAATGTTATGGTGTTAAAAACATTGTTTATATATTATAAAAGTATATGTGCTTATTTTGTTTTAAGTTTTATAATGTTAAAAACAAAAAGCTGTTTTTTAATTTAGTTTTAATAAAAAGTTATTTACTTATTTAAATGTAGCTTGAAAAGTTAACAAAATATTCTGCAAAAATACACACTAACTACGGGCAACACGCACACAGTCTCTTTTCCTTCTGTCTCTAAATTGGTTTAATTATGCACTTTTAAAGCAAAAATAATTTAAAAGCAAAAGAAGTTAATGTCCTGCTGCTGGCAGGGCAAAAATATGCTACAATGCACGTAAATTAAAAAAAAAAGAAGATTTTAATGGTATAGTTTACTTTACTTAATAAACTACATTTAAATAAGTAAATAGATTTAAAAAAACACTAAATTAAAAAACAGTTTTTTATGTTTTTAAAACTATAAAACTTAAATCAAAATAAGCATTTATACTTTTATAATATATAAACACTCATTTTAACACCATAACATTAAATAAAATAATTATATTATATTACAATATTATTACACACAATGTGTGGCTTGTACGTAGGTGCTTTCGCTTATACAGCAAAAATCCTACATACTACTTCTACAAATAATAATACATTTTTAAATAATAAGAACACAGAAACAAGTGCAGTCGGATAATGTGGCTTTGAAATAAAGGGCGCCCGTTATGGGGGGCACCCCCCTAGCCAGAGAAAATTATGCTAATATGGCACAAAATTAGATCATGTCAGTCAAAACTTAAAAAAAGAAGACAGTACGTGTCTAGGCCTTGTCCTTGCCAACCCCACCCCCCTTCCTCCTGAAAATCACAACATGGGCATTCTTGCTTGAACTTCTAACCCAATTTAACTTGTACATATACAGTTATGTAAACAAACTCTGATTCACTTTTTCTATGCACTAAATCTGATACAGTACAGTAATTAAAACTAGATCACCCATTAACAGACTATAGTTTCCATAGTTTACCATGTAATAGTATGGATATTGACCTCTATAATATCACCATTAATAAATAGAGAGATTGGTTAAATTAATAACGAGTAGGGCTATAAACATTTAAATTTTATATTTTTGTATGTTTCAGCCAATATATGTATACTTTACTGTATTATGTAGTTTAAGCGGTGTCTGAAATTTTCTGTAAAATCTGTATTATATCATTTCTTTGTACTAACAAATACTAGAACATTGTATATCCTAGACTAAATAAATCGTAATAAAGTTCCATACTCTTACACCAAAGTGCAAGAGACCACAATGCATTTAATAGCAAGGATAATGATAACAGGTCCATCCTAAACACAATTCTAGAAAAATTTTGTTTACCTTGTGCATGAATCAATGTGGAAACACAGATAGGATTCAGACATACCCTATTTGGAATTGAAAAAAAAAAGTGGTGCTTTAATATTTCTGTATTCCATTACTTTAGCTTGTGTTGGGCTTCCTTTTCTTTTCATTTCTTAAATAAAATCTCTTACAAATTTATCACATTGGTTTATTGAAATAACAGATTCTTTACATTCAAGTGGGGTGACTTTGGGTTGTGCAAATTTTATTTTCGTTACTGAAAATTACTGAGTGAATCAAAAAATTATTTGTTTATGGCTACTGGCTTTATAATGTGTATACTACTATCACGTTGTTAAGCTTTGGTGATGATTTCTAGAGAAGGTCAAAGAGTCGCCCAAAATTACCCGTGAGTTTTACTAGTTATACCAAAGGCACAGTGGGAGAAAAATGAGTTTGTAGCATCTAATGAAACCCCACAATTCTTTGTATTTTCTGTAATTTTTTGGATGAACCTAAGAAAATTTTTATGCTGTGGTAAATACGTGCAAAAGGCAATTTTTGCAACAAAGGATTTTAAAAATTATATATTCAAAAACTGTGCACGGTTAAGAAGAACATTGCAAAGATCACAGAAAAAGAATATAATTCTGTTATACTATAAAAATATTAAGAAATATTTTGTGTCAACTGAAAAATAAGAAAAGTCAAAATTTCTTTCGCCAGAGAACTTGTTCTAAATTTAAGTAACTCTATAAGACAGAATACTTCAATTTACGAACAAATCTCAAAATTATTCTTGAAGAACATTTCAAAGTAATTAGAGCAGTAACAATATGGGACTTACCTTAAAAACGGAAAGACTGTGAAGCATTTTACATTTTTTTTGTTTCTGCACTTTTAAGGAGTGCTCTTTTAAATAATGTAGTATACTGTACGTCTTATACTACGAAAATAACGTTTGTGGTCTTGAATTGTATAATGCTATTCTCTACTGTACTATGTACACAATGCATACGCACTTTTTTGACTGTATCTATTGAATGATGTACTTATTGCCAAGCGTCACTGGGGGAAAAGAAGTAATCGATATTTTACGGTTCGTGGCTCTGGTGACGCATCTAACATATTCCCTAATAATTGGCTCTGTAAGTACATATACGTGAACTTTACTTTCAATTAGTGCTCACATTCCAGGTATAATAATAAGTATCATCCAATTTTACCTAATGTCGCCATTTTCTCATTCCTCGTTTCTTCTAGGAGCACCACATTTGGAGATCTTCTATATGAACACATGTACATCAATGTGCTATATGACATGTTTTCAGAAAATTAAACACCTCTACTAGGCAAACCTAATTTTCCAAGTCTGTAATTTTGAAGAACGAAAAAAAAAAACCTGCAACTCACAAACTACCAACTAATACAATACTATATTATTAGCAAATAAACTAGAAAGACTGAATTATTTTTTAGTGCAACTCTCAATGACTTCGTGTGAACCGTCACCGAATTGCAATGCCCAGTCACCCTACTTTACTGTACTAACAGAGATTAGAACTAATTGTTTAGTTCCGTATAAATAGTATTAAAGAAAAGTTAATGTTTCTAACATAACTTACTTTCCTATCCTAATATCTGATTAACTTTAAATATGGTTAACCAAATATGTAAAAACTATAAGAGAAAAATAATGGTGGGAACTTCGTCAGTGGTAACCTATTGAGAACGTAAAAAGAAACAAAGATTGAATCATATAAGTAATAAAACAGAAGTTTGTGAAACGCATAGTACTACATTATTACGCATAGAGGCCGAGTCACACTGGCTCTCACAAAGTCAACTGAATGAAGGTGCCGCGTAATGGTAGTGTGGTTTAAAAAAAAAAACTAATTTAACCTTTAAGGGTGTAGTTTCGAATGTAGTGCTGCCTTTTTGCCAAATTTGCAGGAGGAATGAGATACTTTTGTGACTTGGAAACTTAAGATTAGCGTTAATGGAAGTGAAAGCGAGATGTAAGAGTTTATTAGCGATAACTTTTGCTGTGAAGTGGGAACTATATTCTTGAGGCTTGGAGCGAAGGGTACGTGAGAATAATGTGCATCGCGTATAACCAAAATAATAATAATAACTTTACCTTTTCACTCGCTCGAAAGTCCGTGCTTTTGTGGCAAAATAGGTGTCACTCAAAACACGAAGTGTCACAATTAGTATTCCTCCGCATAGCACCATCTTGATCAACTAGAGTGCGTATTTAACAAAATAATACTAAAATATTGGTTTTCTTAACACTTTTGGGGATTGTTGGTTGTCGCTAGACATTTATAGAAGTGCCTGTAATCTGAAATACATAAAAAAGTAATATGTATTGTAAAGTTTTGAATAAAGCAATAGAAGTTTATGTTCGAGGCACCACCAACTACGAAACCGCAGCCACCTTTAAATAACCCGCCTTCGCTCGCTAGGTCACAAGGAAGTCACGAAGGCATATCCATGAATACAGGTAGTCCTGATACTATGTTATCAAAAGATACATCCAGAACGTATAAAAATAATAACCTAACCAAGCCCTTACTAAACCGTGTTCCATTGTTAGTATTAATTCGTGTGTGGGGGTGAATTTCTTGTGAGAAAATCATTGGGATTGTGGAGTAAATTTGGCAGTAACAGAAATTTAAAAGACACCAAGCTACATTCCCACTCTGACGTTTTATTTATGGGGATGCCACACTTACTATACGAATTGCGAAACACTTAAGGTCTAATAATATCCCATGCAAAATTACATGGTTGAGACCTTGGAACTGGTATTTAAATTCACAACCTTATAATCAAAACTTACAACATGCATATGGAGTAAACTAAGATAACACGCAGCACCAACGAAATTATAAATAAAACTTTGCTTGTTCGTACTATATCCTATCCTATACTTACAAAACTTCCTTGCATGTCGTGACGTCGTCAAACTGAATCACTGTCGCTACCTACAGAAAGTTACGAAATCGAACTGCTTAACATTAGTTCATAAACAAGTCTGTAAATAGCTGAGTAAGCTAAATTTGCTTAAGAACTACACTTCTACGAGCCAGCATGATCAACATTAAAGTTACTACGTTCTACTTCAACGATTACACATAAACAATGCTCATGCACATAGATAAAGAATAATGTCACGCACTAGCATTTTGTTATTTCGACTTATGTTTCTCTATAAGTATTAGTATAATTCCAACTCGCTTTATGTCAAGATAAGGGGGAAGTTGAACAAAATAGTAGTTTGGAAATAGTTCAATAAGAATGACTAATATCACATGATTAATTACCACCCAAGAAAAATACAGTAACTGTCAATATACACTAACTTGTATTTATATATGAGAGGCAACATATATGACGACATTTATACGAAAGTACATACCTTTCCTTGTTCATCTATCTCTTCCATCGTCTATTCTGAAGACTAGAACAAAATAATTTTTATCGACTTTCTAAACAAATACTTCCTTTACTTACACAACCTTGCCCTTCAACACGTACTCAAAACTTTCGCATTTCGTTTCGCAATTGTTTATATGTTTCTGTTGTCATTCATCACAGTTGCAACTCATACGAAAATTATCACCTTTTATATTTTTAAATTCACAAATACTAGCAGGGAACTGCAGCGAAGCTTATTTCACAATATTTGTGAAAAATTAATGCTACAACTCGGAACAGAAGTGTTCAGTTGGTAAAGTCATAATAATTATCATTTATCGCTTTGCATTACTACATATTCTAATATTAATATTTCTAAAGAATGTTGCGTGATGCTAAAGTTTATTGGAATATGAATATGAAAGATTTTGAGAAAAATGAAATCTGTAGAGCAGTGGCAACGTGTAGGTGCCCGGGGAAAGTAAACTTGACTGGAGCCTTTCTCAAGCACAATCGTGAGCGCATACTGCTGTTGTTACGTTGACCGGTATACCTTATTTACCGTATTCCGAGGTACGTGGGTAAAAAGGGGGCCCCACGTGGGTTCGCTTGCCAAGACATATCTTCTCAATCTTTCGCCCTAACCTACGCATGAGAATGGTTATTCACATTGTGAAGAATCATACTTAACTGTCATTTCAGTCAAGTGCACAAGGAAGAGTCCTGAAACGGTATAGCTATTTCGTCACCGACAACCATCGATGTGCTTCCTCATATTTTATAACTCTGTGTGATTCCTTAATTAATCTTAATAAGCGATTATCCACACGTGTCGGCGACCGGCAGTAGTCCCTTCCGGCCAGTGATGGTAACAAAAATCACTTGAAAATACGTAAACAGCAATCTAAAAGTCGCTAACACCCTATATTGCCAATTTTAGACTTAGGCGTGTTTTTTGATCGAACATGCACAAAAGCTAGCTAAATTCCTATCCACACTACAGAAAAGTGAGAATCTTTAGTAGATAAATGAGTATTCAAAATTTCAGCCTATACCGTGTTAGCCTCAGCAACGCAGCGGACAAGCTCGACAACGGGAAGTGCGGGCGAAGGATATAAGGGTAAAGAGACCACGCCCCTTTCAGATTTTGTTCCTGGCTGAGAGAAACGGTCGCCTAAAAGTGATAGTCCCTCAAGGGTATGTGAACTTCCGTTCTTATCACAGAGAAACGGTTACTTAACGACGTGGTCCTCCCACTGGTGCAGATAGATGAGACACTGGTTCCGGTCTTTCTACGAGAAACGGTCACCTGCAGCTCACGGGATAGAGAGAAAGTAGAATCAATGCACTACGAATTTCGAACATACGAGAGAGACAGTCGTTCGTAGTGGGACCCCACCACTAAAGGATAGGAATTTTAATAAGGGATATTACACTCGGCAGAGCAACTCCCAAAATTATACGAAGAAATGTGCTTTTCCTACCAACATTCGCTCCTAACTAGACAAGCGGTTTCCCGGTTATTCCTTCGGAAACAATGTTAAAAGAAAACCACGTGATCAATGTACAGTACCTGTATATTTATTTCATGCACTGAGGTACAGTCACTTGTTTCGACCTATCTGTCAGTGCCAACCGTCCCTTCCGGTCATTAAGTAGGGGTCCGCTACGTTTCGGCGCCGCCGTTTGGGCGCAACCATTTTGGCGCAGGCTACGTTTCGGCGCCAGTTCAGTTTGGCGCCAAAGTGAAGAAAACGGAAATTATTAACATACCTTGTGACATAGGGATATCTTTTACTTTTACTGTCCCCTGACTACATTTGATGATCAATGAAGTACTTAAAACATTATCTTGTACTCTGTTTCTAACAAAGTTTTGAAGCATTATTTAAGTTTGCACGGTCTGAGTCAAAGATGCCTAAAGGACTTAAGTGGATGGAACTTGTCTGTCTGTCATGTACAAGGGCGCTAATAATATATATTGCTTTCCTAATGTAAATAGAAAGTTTTTGTACATTTTTAACGTAAGAACCTTTACTTTTGCTGAACCTAAACAAGAAATGCATAAGATGTGCTAAGTAGTGAATGTTCAAGAAGAAAAAAAAATCGTCAATAAAGTCATTTTTTGGGACTGCTTCTGACAAAGTTTTGAAGCATTATTTAAGTTTTTACGGTTTGAGCTAAAGATGCCTAAGGGCCACAAGAGGACAGGATGTTTCTCTCGTGTACAAGGGCGCTAATGAGATGGAGGTTGCATTCGTAATATAAATAGAGAAATTAGTTAAAATGGTAGTTCGTTCATTTAGACAACATACACATTTAG
The DNA here is from genome assembly GCA_022664845.1 of Lepisma saccharinum. NCBI lineage: Eukaryota > Metazoa > Arthropoda > Insecta > Zygentoma > Lepismatidae > Lepisma > Lepisma saccharinum. The sequence continues at coordinate 71 of JAGDQP010066705.1, read as the reverse complement.
ACAACATATACATTTAGACAAAATAATCCCTTTCGGTAGGCCTACAGGCTGAGGTAGATCTCGAAGTTTTT
>JAGDQP010066704.1:0-11246 GCA_022664845.1 Lepisma saccharinum | reverse complement strand
ACAAAATGATAACAGCATTATTCCAACTTCTGGGTATTTCTCTCTTCCTCAGGCACATTGAGAATAATTTCGCAAGTTCCTGTTTCATGGTTTCACCTCTCCATTTAAACATATCTGCTGTAAGTCTATCTTCTCCTGGCGTCTTTCCGTTCTTCATCCCTCGAATTACTTTATCCACTTGTTCTTTCATTACATCTGGGACATCATTTTCTTCTGAGTCTTCATTTCCTAGCTCTTCTTCGGAGTAGTACAATTCTCTGTAGAAATTTTCAAATATTTTTTTTAATTTCTTTTATTTTTTCGTGTTGCCGTCCTGTCTGGTCTCTTAACTGCAATTATTTGCTTCTTCCCTATCATGAGCTGCTGTTTGGGTTTTCTTCAGGCTCTTGTTCTCCTCGATTGTATTTCTAACAAGATTTTTCTTATCTTCGTACATCCACTTATTTTCTTCCTTACGGTTTTATTTAGTTCTATGTACTCAATCCTTTTTATGTAATTTTCCTCTTCTTCCATTTCCCTTCTTTTCTTCATCAAGAGTTTAGTTTCTTCTGCGATTTTGCTCTTTTTTTTCTGTTGCCTGCTATATCCTTAGCTGTCTCTCTTATTATCTCGGTCAGTATTTTATTTCTGCTATTGATGTCTTCATCCTCTAACTCTTGCAAGGCGCTAAATCTGTTGCTTAGTTCTATCTCGAATGTCTGTTTTTCCCTAGATTTTCCAGATCTAAAAGTGGCGGTTTTCCTCTGATAAGCTTTTTTCCCTCAAGTCTAGTATTTAGTTTCAAGACTATGATCACTCGGAACTTTGAAACTGTTCAGAACAGACACGTCTTGCGGAATTGCCCTGTTTTTCGATAGAACATAGTCTATTTCGCTTTTGGTCTCATTTGGGCCTTTCCATATCCACTTCCTCTGGGGGCCGGTTTCTTGAAAAATGTACTGGAAATGAAGTCTGTTGGCTTCTGACAATTCCACTAACTTCTCTCCTCTCGTTTCTTTTGCCAAATCCAAAATTTCCCACTTTCGTGTCACTGTTCTGCTTGGCTCCTACTTTCGCATTGAAGTCTCCCATTACAATTTTGTAATACGATTTGCTACCATCCAAAATCTTCTGTATCTCCTCGTATAGGTCTTCGATTTCCTCCTCCGGATGTGAGGTTGTTGGAGCATACACTTGTATAATTTCCATACTGTATCTGTTGTTTATCTTTATTACTACCCGTGCGATTCTATCTGAAATTCCTTCAATTTCTGTGATTCGTGACTTCAGGTCTTTATTAATTATAAAACCAACGCCTGTCGGTTTTCCATTTTCTGTTCCTTTAAAGTAGAACGTGTGCCCCGACGGTAGTTCCAACTGTTCTTCATTCTTCCACCACACTTCTGACAGTCCTATGATGTCCCACTTAATCCTCTTGAGTTCATTCTGCAATTCTTCTAATTTGTCCTCTCCTACAAGTGACTGAAAGTTGAGAGTCGGCACGTATAGGTCCGTTCGAGTTGCCGTGTCGGGTCCTGGCAGTCTACAGTCCAAATCCGGGCATTTTGACCCTCTGACTTCCTGCAGGATTGACCGCTGCCGTTGCCAGCTGCATTCCGTCCTTCGGGCATTGGGTGTCCTCCGAGGCTATTTCCTTACTTGTACCATCATGTGTAAAGAAAGAAGGGGTGCTGACATTTGACTCACCACGCTGTTAGCTAATATGGGTTGGTGAGCAGCCCATCCATATTCGTTCGCCAAGCAGTTGATTGGGTACTAACATGCCCCACGACGTGAACGTATGGGTTGGACATTAGGCGTCTACCCCGTTCGGTTCCCTTAAGCCTTAGCAAGAGGTATTAAGGGGTCTCCTCCTAGTTAGTGGCAGAAGCCTTTTGGGGCGACAGTCCCGGTTTGCCGGTCCTGTCCCGGTTTCCCGGCCATATTAATAGTAATCATTATCATTTTCAGAACATGGAGGCTTAGCATATGCTTTTTTATTACTAAGCATACTAAGATTTTTTTATTAAGTTGCACTCAATGCCTGGAGGCTTCAGGCTGACATTGATGGTCGTGACTCGTTTGGAATAGGGCCACGGTGGCTCAGTGGTAGAGCGCTCACCTCGGGTGCTTTAGGTCGTCGGTTCGATCATGCTATGTGGTGGTAAAACACCATGTGCATGGGTTTTTCCTCGAGGTTCTCCAGTTTCTTCCCACTTTCTTTATTCTACCAATTTTCCATCATCCGTCCGGTCTGAGCCAAAGTTGCCTAAAGGCCTTAAAATTAAAATAAAATTCAATTGGCACTGGCTACCGTCTAGGAGGTTACGTGTTCAAGCCATGTCTGCGACATGAATGATGGTAAATTCTAAAAACATTACACTCGTAAAATCGAGACGAGCAAATAGCCTAATTACTAAAATACCCCCTGCCTCCATTTTCTTTTTACCTGGATCCTCCAGAGTCCAGATACATTAAATGTAAGAGAAACAGCTTCAGTAATACAAAATGTCAAATATTTTGTTTCTTTCTGAGGGCAGTATATTTCTGGTGGTGCATATTATCCTTTTCCCAATATGAGAAAAGTGCAAAGCTTATAGAGACACTACAAAACAAGAAATTTCAGTTGTCGACTCTGTTACAAAAGCCGTCTGTGTTCGCTGAATGGTATATTTGTATTGGAAAGCAAATTATGTGCTGTGAGCCGCTCTGACGAGCTTTCGTTCTTTTCTGCTATCGATTCTCTGTTGGAGGGCACACGCGTTAACCCTGTATGCTGTGAGAGCATCCGCGGATGATAACACCTGTTGCAAACAACGAAAGGGCTTCCCCCGCCCTCTGCTAAGCCTCCTTTCACTCTCTGATACGAAATAAAGAGGGAGGGAGGGATGTCGGATCAGCCACCAGAGAAATTTAGCACGTCTGTGTAGTAGTTATGATGTTTGTGAAAAGGGAGTAATCATCAAATTGCTTCTGATTTAAACTACAATTCATACAGCAGGGCTGAAAAAGAATTGAAGTACATTTATTAATTTATTTCATCCATGTTCCTAGATTTTGTAACTTTTGGAACTTCTGCCTTACGCCATTTTCTACGAATCTGTCGGTACATCCGTTTCAGTGAATAGAATTGAATTTATTTATGGACTTTAGGCCGCTATGACTCAGTAGGGCAGAAGAGTCGGCCAGGGCCTAAGATGAAGGTACAATACCTGCATTTGCCAGGTGTGACTGAAGAGAAAAACATTGAAAACCTCATTCAGGATAATTAGCCTCTGGCAGACCAGAGCTGAAACGGGTCATGTTTTGGACTGGGTTACCGGGTCTATACATGTGTCCCAGCTTGACTCTGTGACCCCAGAGGGTAAAGCAGGGATTTAATTTTCTTTATTATAACGCTATTGAGCGGTGTTACTTCCAGAGGTCATCTGGACCGGTGGTGTTATCCCCAGAACACCATAGTTAGCCGGTTAAGGCCGATGATATGGTTTCTGCTTTGACGCCAACTGAGCTGCGGCCGGATGGTCGTTTCATGTTCAAGACATGCCAAGTGATAGCGAAGGTGGCTACCGCATTGAGCTTGCAAGGATATGTTTAATACCTTTAGATGGAATACACTGTTAAATGTGAAACGATGTCACCAGTATCCAATAATCCTCATATAACGTAAAATTCACTGAGTTTGCGAAATAGACATTAAAAAAAGAAGAAGAAAAGATGGGTACTCCTGACTGTAAAGGTATGCCGAGTTGGTTTTAGTTAGGCTATGCGATAAGTTGCCTTCGATGAGGTGCCTAAGTTTTGGATTGGCTACGCGATGGTATGGGAAAATGAACCCTAAAATCGAAAAGTAATTGAGCTTATCAAGTTCAGACAATGAGCTGTATTTAACAATACAGGAGTGGTCGATTATTATCGAAAGACAAAAATATGTTGGAACATTTAACCCTGCATTACCATTTAAATTCTTGAGCTATGCACATACTGGATTGCGCATTTAACTAAATAATATTTGTTATTTACAAGAATAAAATTGGCCACACAGCGAAAAGAAGTGTAGAAGAACTGAATTTTAACTGAAAGGGGGGACATTTTCGACTAATTTGGAAGTGAGCAAACTAGGTTAAATGTATCCTCTTGGTTGTAGTTTCGGATACTAAATTGATTTGTAATGCAATCAAGCACTCCAGTATGGTAAATAAGAGGTAACTGGGTTCAGTGATATGAAATGTTACGTATTCATTTTTTGTCGTCGTAAGCATCGTAGGCAAAATAATACTTCTGAATTGTTGATGCCTTCGCAATATTCCAGATTGGTGAAATACGTTTTATTTGATGAAGTCTGTTGAAACTATAGGGTCCCCTCTGGGTGTAGTAACACCCACACTCTTGTAATCTAATGGCCCCGAGTTCGATTCCCAGTGGAGTCACATGTCGTTCAAAGTCAACGTTAAACTGTAAGTACCGCCTTGGGACGTTATCTTAATCCGACGGAAGGCAGTGGCAAACTACTATCGGTTCTACTTCCCCATTGACCTCCGGGTCAGGGCATGCTTTCGGGCAGAACACCTATCGTCATCATCAGTAAAACTATTACCATATCATAAGATGTTAAGTCACGACAAAAAAATGGTGAATAAGACGAAGATAAACATTTGATTTGAATCTAATAAAATACAGTAGAACTATGTTATAACGACATCCAAGTGTCTTGAAAAATTGTCGTTGTAACCGAGGTTTATACCGTTATGAGGAATATATTTGTACCACAGAATACCTGACGCTATAGGCGAGCTGCTGTTAATACCGATCTCGTTATAACCAAGTTACACTGCATTCAAATATACCGACTACAAAACGAAAAGATGCGCACCTATTAAACGATACATTTGCAATTATCAACATACCAGAACAGGGAACATTAGCGCTATTATTTTACGTTAATTAGTCAATGCAATCTGAGCGACCGTTGCTCAGTTGGTACGGCTTTGTCTTCGTATTCGAGAGTTCCGGCAGCCGATCGTCCTGACAGAGATTTCTCCAAATTTTCGTCAGCCATTTCAGGCGAATGCTGGAATGGAACCTGGAGACCAGACTCTGACTGACATCCTTCCCACGTCCTCTCCTCACCAAAGATGTCTGTAATGGTAAGAAATTAATTCAAATTCATGTGACAATTCAGGTACTATAAGTGACTCGCTTTGCTTCGCATTTGGAAGTTATGGGGAGGCTGCGCCCCCATTTTCGTAAGCAGGCTCTCTACAGGGTAGCACTGCCATAGTGTCGATCTGCACCCCCACGGAAGGGGGTGCACCCCATAGGGGAAGTTTGCCCCCATTTATTGCAAACTACTCTTGGTCATACACCTTCATACAAAATTTCATTTCTCTAGGTTCAATGATTTGGAAATTTGGTTTTGGGCTGCCATTTTGAACCCAAGATGGCGACTTTTTCCAAATGTTATATTTTCCTAAACTAGTTGTGATATTACACTTTTATGCCGGATTTCGTATCTATAGCTCAAACGGTGTAGCAAATCGATTTTGCGGTCCGCCATTTTCGATCCAAGATTGCGTCTTTGAATACATCTCGTAATATTTATTTCCTTAACCTTCTAGTGATAATGTACCAGTATACCAAATTTCGGTTTTCTAGCCCCAGCGGTTTAGGCTATGTATTCTATACAACAATGAGTTCGGCGCTCATTTTGGATCCAAGATGGCTACTTTTTCACTATTTTGTAATATTTTTCTAAACTACTTGGTACTATTGATCATGTACCTTCATTCCAAATTTCGTATTTCTAGCTCAGGCGGTGTGGAAAATGGATTTTTATGGTTCGCCATTTTGGATCCAAGATGGCTACTTTTTCAACATTTTGTAATTTTCGTAAACTATTATTGATATTGTACCTTTATACTAAATTTCATTTCAATAGTCTCAGTTGTTTAGGCTGTGTATTCTATACAACAATGGGTTTAGCGGCCATTTTGGATCCAAAATTGCGACTTTATCAAAATGTCGCATTTTTCCTTTACCCACTCGTCCTACACCTTCATACCAAATTTGGTGTTTCTAGCTCCAGTAGTTTGGCCTGAGAATTTTGATGATCAGTCAGTCAGTCGTCAGTTACCATGGGGCTATATAGTGCTCGACTTGCTTTGCTGGGGGGAAACTTCGCCCCCTTTAACTTGACCAGAATATTTCTGCGGGACTGTACCGCCATGGTGTCCATCTGCACCCTCCCTCGGGGGGGCTGCACACACAAAGGGGAGGTTTGCCCCATATATTGTAACGTACTCTGTCCTACACTTTCATACAAAATTTCATTTCTCTAGCTTTAGTGGTTTGGAAAATGGGTTTTTGGGCGGCCATTTTGGATCAAAAATGAGTACTTTTTGTATGTTTTCATATATTGTTGTGACCTACTTATGATGGTACACGTTCATGGACAATTTATTTAGCTCAAACAGTGTGGAAAATTGGTTTTTGGGCAGCCATTTTGAATCTATGATGGCGACTTTTCCAAAATATATTTTCCTAAACTACTCGTCATAATACACCTTTATGCCAAATAACGTATCTCTAGCTCAATCGGTGTGGAAAAGGGATTTTTAGGTCCGCTATTTTGCATTCAAGATGGTGTCTTTGGATACATTGTGTAATATTTTAGTAACCTACTAGTGAGAATGGACGTTCATACCAAATTTAATGTTTCTAGCTGAAACGGCATGAAAAATTGATTTTTGGGGTCCGCCATTTTGTATTCAAGATGGCGTCTTTGGAGATAATTGGTAATATTTTCGTAACCTATTATACCTTCATACCATATTTCATTTCTGTATCCCCAACCGTTTAGGCTGTGTATTCTATACAACAATGGGTTTGGCGGACATTTTGGATCCAAGATGGCAACTTTTTAAAATGTTGCATGTTTTCCTTTACCTACTCTTGATTATAGACCTTCATACTAAATTTGATGTTTCTAGCTCCAGTAGTTTGGCCTGTGAATGTATATAGGTGAATGAGTCAGTCAGTGAATCAGTGTCCATGGGGCTATATAGTGTGTGGACAGACAGTGCACAGATAATTTTATTAGTGCTGTATCAAAAAGGCATAACCAAGTTCCAAAATCTAGTGAATTAAAGTCGCGGAATTATGTTTGAGACTAAATTTATACATCACAACTTTTTTTATAAGTATATTTAAGACGTTATAAAGTTGTAACTTGATGGAAGTTGGTCTTATTGGACAGATGTGGATGGATCATGTTGTCAACAGTAAAGTATAATAGGCATACAAGCGTTATACGTAATTGAAATACAGTAATAATGAAACAAAATCCAGAGATGAAGTATGCACTAAATTACTGTAATCATTCCTTCAATTCTTTCGTTCCTAAACACTGCAAAATTAAGTACTAAACATTGTTGTTAGTCGAATCGGTTCAGGAATGTTCTTTTATTTGTATTCCTAGAACAATTTTCTGTGGTATTCGTACAGAGAAATCAAGCTGAAGAAGGTACTGAAAAATGCGATGAGGAAGAACAATAACATTGTACACATTCCACTAGAATAAGAGTTCTGTTTTGTAAAATAAACACGTATTGTTGGACATTTTTTATGTTGTGAATCATGTGTAGTAGTGCACAGTCATGAAACTCGTTTATTTATTTACACTGTACGTCAGTGCATAGACGTCAGTTTTTAATTTGATTCCTGCAGCTGTGCGGTTAAATTGTAAACTTGTGATCTAATGACGGATGCGCATGGTGTTATTATTAAAGTAACATTGGTAGAAGCTACGTCATTTTCATTAAAATTGAAATTATTTTTGGACTTCAGGCATCTAAGGCTCAGGCCGGGATATGAGAGGGGAAAGGAGGCGGAAGGTGTCGACCAGGACTTAAGTTGAAGTTACCACCCCAGCATTTGCCTGGTGTGACTGAGGAAAGACCTTGGAAGAACCTCAGTCAGGATGTTCGGCTGCTGGGTTCGATCCCAGGACATCCCCAATTATAAGCCAATGCTCTACCACTGAACTATGGCCGCTCGGTGCGTCATTTTCATAATTAGTGTTGTGGCAAACGGCAGATTCTACATTCAACCCAGCTCAGGAGAAGTTCAATTTGGATCAAAATGTCCTACAAACATTTTTTTTTTTTTTTGTCCCTTGACCCAACGCAGACTTCATGATAGCAATAGTTGCAAGTTTAACATATAATCCAGTCACATCTTGTGATTGATTTTTTTATCAAAACAGCTTACATAGCAAAACACAATCATCATTATTTTGATTTTTCAGTGATCAAAAAAGCTTTTGCTTTTTTTTTTGTTTGTTTGAGTTTTGGAAAAAAAAAAGCTTCCGGTACGAATTTTCTCATTACCTGTCTCTGTAGAAAAGGAAAGTGGAGCAAAAGAACCAGTGAACAGCACAGAGGCATTTGTTTTGGAAGCGTGGTCATGTCATATAAATAACTATCCCGCTCCTGCCAAAACACAAATGTTGATGTTTGGTTTCGTTCCACAACCAGAACGGATTGAGAAATAAAGGTTCATTTAAGTGGTTTAACGACGTTAAAACCTTATTTAAAACTCGGACTTTTAACTGCGCACTTTTAAAGCCCATGGTTTAAAAGTAAGGTTTGTTTTAATAGGCGATACGGCCTCCTTACTGTAAACTAAGCCAACATGTTAAAATTTTCATTAATCCACATGACTATATGAACGTAGTGACACCACTTGTCACTTCGGTACAACATGTAGCAAAAGTTAATGACACTGTTGTGCAGAATGCTTTTTCTGTACAATGTGTTTTTAGTGAAAAAATGCGTTTTTCATATACAAAGTCTTACAGACAGACAGACAGACATGATGGTCTCTGATCAAGAACCATTAACAATAAATAATACTAAGAATCGCGGCAACTCAAACCCCTACTCCGAGAACTACTTTATTGAACAACACGCCTCAATAAAATGGATATAAATGGGCACGTGTACCACAAATGAAGTGAGTACTTGGCCGCAGAGTGAGAACCCAAACTCTTATACGTACTGTAAAGGAACCGGGAGTCCAGGCTTCATGCTTTACGTGACAGACTCGATCACATCAGTTTAGAAAACTTTAAACTTTCTACACTTTTAATGTTCGCTAAAAAGATAAAGCTGCTTAGAGCGGGTGCTGTCAGCAATATGTCACACGGGTATATAGTTTCCAAAAGGAAAGAGATATGAATAACCTTGGCACGAATCAAGATGCATCTAATTCGAAAGAATAAATTTCATGATAATATTAAGTTCTTTAATAAAGTGACAATACTATTTATAGTTATAAAACTCAGTCATCCCATCACATATACAACGTTGTATATACAGCCCCACACGCAGTGGCGGATTACCGAATAGGCCCACTAGGCACTTACCAAGGGGCGGCAAATATCTTTTTCAGAATATCAAGAATAATAGCCGGATTTAGAAAAAAATAATAATAATGATTTTCCTGTCCGAAATGTTCATAGTCTGCAGCTCTGTCCTGTTATAACAATTACACATGTAATTAAAGGCTTTATCTGCAAACATTCCTTACAAAACATTTAAGGAGGCACATTTTTTTTTATAACAGTTAAAGCGGAATGTATTGGACGAAAGAAAGACGCCGACAGTATTGGTCATCAACAGAATTGGCTTGCATATAAACATATAAAAACTGGGATAGTGTAATGGAAAACCTTACTAATGTGAATGATGATCCTTTTGAGAAGCCACTAGTTCGAAATGAGGGTTTATTCCTTTGAATCAACTATACAGGCTGGAGACAGCTCTTATCATCACCATCTGGAAAGATATGTTGTAGAGATTCTAGAATGTCACAGTGAAATTACAAAGTGTCAACATAATTTTAACAATAGTGCATGATTTATTTGAATCACTTGTAAACTTTATAACTTCTCTTGGTGACATGTTCGAGTCTTATGAGCAAAAACCAAGGAGAAAACTTAGTTTTAGAAAACCTAACATTACAGCCCATAAAGTAAGACACGATGATGTTTTTCTAACAGGAAGATAAAAAAATAAGTTGAAGTGTTTCTTCCCTATTCTTGATAAATTGTACGCTGAATTAATTAGAAGAAAGGAAAGTTATAAATTAAAATTTGACAACTTCATGGTTTTCAGTAAGTTTCTGCAAGGTTCTTCTTTTGCCATTTCTAAACGTCGGTTTCTACGAAGTGTAGAACCTATTGTGAAGGAATGCTATCGCATGTTATTTAGTTTGTTGTCTGCATTTTGTAGGAAGGTTTGTATGATAGAGGATTTTGTTCATTACAATTTTATGAAGAAAAAAAGATAAGTATTTCTATTCAGAAGTTACTGTATGTATTTAATAGTTAGTTTCTTTCACTTGAAATGAGAGCAGTTATTTTGTGGGGTCTGTCATGGGCTCCTCCCTCTGTTTCAATTCCCGCGAGTGTATTCGTGTTTGAACAACCTTTCTCAACTATTCCGCCGGGGAAAGTTTATTGGTTTCAGGAAGCTTGAATTATTGGGAAAGTCGACAAACCGGAGATATGCCCGACGAGGGGTGGTTACAACACCTAGCAAGGTTCGCGGCACACGTGTTAAGAACCACTGATTTTGAGGCTCAGAACTTACCAGCGCAACCTACATACCGATTCTTACCATTTTCACACTAGGCGAATACTGCGATGGTATCTTTAACTCAAACGTGTTTTAGTTTTTCTGTTTCACGAACATGCAAAATGGGGTTAAGTTTCTCAGTTGTTGTTAAAGGTCGTTTCCACGTTTCAAAAAACAAGCAGGAATTTTCGCGAAGCGCGAATTACAGCTTTGAAAAATTATACTTTTTTTTTTTCTAGAATGTAGATTATATTCACTGACAAAAGAATTGAATTGGCGGTGGGCTTTTTTGTCTGTGGCCATGGGGTCACTAGGTCAGCAAGTTGACAGGTATAATAGATACTTTAAATAAAACAAAAGCAGAAAGTATTACGAGGAGGATATAAGGGACGAAGAAGGCCATTGCTCCTTGACTGCACCTAAACAAATGGTGAGTACAGAGAGAGAGTTGTAATAAAATCACAGTGACAATAAAAGTTGTAGAATTGAAGAGAAATTAGGAATGACAAGGACAGTTAGTGCAATGTTCTTACTGCCCCTTTGCTGTATTTGGCCTCAGATGCCTGTGGTACGTCTCTGACGGCAACAGATTGCATTCAACAGGCAGGGCTGGATTTAATCTTTTTCTGG
>JAGDQP010066703.1:0-11246 GCA_022664845.1 Lepisma saccharinum | reverse complement strand
AATAATTGCTAAAAGTGGAACAATGCCGTATTAATACAAAATGTTCCGACTTAAATTATTTTGTAAATATATAATTTTTTATTTATTCGGGATTCAAAATCTTGCGGATATAATTGAACTAATATATGGTTTTCGGAAATACTTGATAAATATATTTCGAGAACACTAACCGAAGAACAACATTACAAAAATATAACAACAAGTAAAGATTTTAAACATAAGATTTTAAAACTTACGAGTTATAAAGTTTGTTTTCAAGTTCTTGAACAAATGCATACAATAGAAATTAATTGCAAGTCGTTACTACCAGCTTACATATCTATCAATAGACTCAAGCATGGATTTGGCCATAGATAGAATGTTATCTACAAATGCAATATGATGTGGCATATAGCTTTTCGTAGCACTATTTGGAAGCAGGATTGCCGGTAGGTGTTTATAGAAGTATGTGTGGTAATTGTTTGCTAGGAAATAAAGCATATAGAGCCTTACATATAGCACTGAAGCTGCGGCCATAACTTGGAGTTTATCTATTTTCCCAGAGTGTATAAGAATATGCGGGCCAGCGATCTAAAACCGTCACGCCTACGTAAAAAATAAACTTTGTAAACTTAATTTTGTATTGGCGATTTTTAGTAACTGAATTCGGTCCGTCACGATTATGAATGCGATGCAAATTAAAATTCAGATCCATGCACCAGCCGGGATTCGAATCCGGGACCTTCGAGTCGCTTATGTAGCTCCCCAACCCACACGGCTACCAGGTCGGCATCACATATACGTATTTTTTAGATAGTAACTCAACTCTTTACATATGTGTGTTTATTACCTTAGTTCTTTATTCCACAAATCTCTTAATGCACTCAAACATTCATATTTCTTACTTCAGAAACTAGCGAATTTGATGCGTATTTTGTTTAAAACTTACTGCGCTATCCTCTATTCTACTGTTTTCATAATTCCTGAACAACTCCCTAGATGGCGAAATAGTAGAAATCTATTGCCAGCCGTCGCACTGTTCCCACTAACCAAAAGTAAAGTAACCACCAGTTAAAAAGCAAATGAAAAACGGATATTAAAGTTAGAGTTCAGGTTAACTTTAACTAGCAGTTAGTTAACTGGAAAGATAACTGGACATTGAGAAACTAGCCCTTAAAGTTCTAAAGTTACCATCGGTTTAAAACTTGTAAGTCTTAACAACAGAAAAACAATATGTTACATGTTGCCCTTTTCATTTGCATTCTGGACATGAATCGAAAATGGCGACTTTCAAGATAATGGTTGGAGTCTCTACGGCACAACATTTGGTCTCACTCTTCAGTCATTTTCGACTTACCACAGTCGGGTGTCTGCACACTTTTCCCGCGCCTTGAAATTAAAATATATATTTTTTTTAATTTCGTTTTTCTGTTAAAATTCACAACTTATATTTATTTAACCTTATTTATTTATTTAACAAAATTCTAAATACTGCCATTTTGCATTAGAATGTTTAACTATCGGAAGGGAAAAAAATATATTAACAAAAACAATAATAACATAAAAAATTATAACATTGAGATGCCAATTGGCAGAAACATATATTTTCCTGCTGATTTCGCAAAATATCACGAAGTTTGCCAATCACCCTTAAATTTAACATCACTTTCAGTACGCCCATGACATATATAATTATATTGGTTTACTCAGTAAAGTGTTTTCTTTAATATGGTGTTTACTCAGAAGCGTGACCCATTTAATCATCGAAAAGAAAATGTAAAATATAGCTTTGAAAACGTATATTTTTCATATCCTATTTTAACTCTTCAAAGTTAGGTCAATATAACTCTGTTGTTTACTGTTGTGCAGCAACGAAACTTTCACTAAGTATAAATAATCTCTTCTAAAAAGACTTTTAAGTAATTTTTAAATTTGGTTGCAAACCTTTTTAGAACTAAGTATTTTTATGAAACATTTCAATCTCAGTTAACAACGCAGTTACCGAAAAATTGAAAGTACAGGAGTACGTCTCATCTCTTAGTAAACAGCAGATAATTTTGGACCTTTTTGTGTTGTTGTACTGAAGTACACTATTCAGCCTCAGGCTAGTTCTAACATAAAGAAGAACAAGAAGTGATTGCAGGAAGTTCTCACGTATACCTCTAGTTGTCTCTACCAATGCTTGATAGTAGCGACACTTGCGGCCAGAGTTAATGCCTTCAATTTCTAACCAAGGAAGTTCTAATAGAGGATATGCGCTTTTGCGAAGAACGTGAAGCCAAATGTCGCAGCTTACTTCCGCCCAGTTAGCCCACTTACTCCAATCAAACACATTGTGTTTCGGTTAACAAAGGTGGCAACAGGCTCTCTAGTTGTTCGCTAACCAATCAGTTACGCATCATATGTCGATGCTTAGTTGTTTTTGGCTTTATTCCCTCTCTGCGCATGAGATAGCTACAAGCAAATCCTCTATTAGAACACCCTTGTTTCTAAACAACCAACAGTCATTCTTTATCTAAATAACTGAACGAAGAAGAAGAACTTTTGCCCTGTAATGCCTTGTTTAGAATACTAAAGCTGTAACCGAATCCAACGGTGCACCGTCGAGTGTACTATTTGCATCGTCCCGTTGTACCCTGTTTAGCGCCGTTGTCCGATTTCAAACGGTAGATGGCACTACTGTATTAACAGTTGAAAGCCTAATGGACGCAAGGTACATGTATGAATGTTGAAGGTCTTATTCCAAAGAAATGGGAATTGAATTGAATTTTTATTTAAGGCTTTTTGGCAACTTCGGCTCAGGCCGAAGAAAGTAAAATGTTAAACAGAAAGTTATCAACAAATGTTATAACTACATTGCAACAGTTTACTAAATGCAGATCATGAGAAAATAATAAATTTCCTCGAAGAATGATATCTGAAAATTTGCAGCATCTTACTGGATTTCTACAAAGGCAAATAGGTGGGGCTGGGAATTGTACGTAGAATATTTCAGGATCAATTTTAACAGTAAAAACTTTAAAGTTATACTCAAAATTTTGGAGGGGGTGACCCCTCTATCGGGATATGAGAATGGGTAGAACCCTATGTGACATATCAAATCAAGGCACTTCTGTTGTTGCGGTTTGAAAATCTTAATGTAGTAAAAAAAATTGTTATGCAAACCTGCACATGAAACACAAGTGACGCGAAAGTAGATATTCTAGGACAGCAATTCAAACAGATATCTGCATTCGGTAGATCCGGGGTCGATATCTATGGCCTGTCTGAAGTTTTGCCGTGTTTTGTTGTTGTACCAGGTAAATACGGGGATTATGCTTTGAAACTAGGTCACCTGTGGTCGACTCCCTCACCTATCACTCAGATATCTGGAGAATCTAAAAATTTAAATTATCAAAGCAAGTCATGGTCACATCTCTAGGTGTTTCCTTGCTGCTGTGTAGATAAACCCTAAGCATAGCGCTAAAATATCTCGTGAGGCTACTATTGTAGATTGTACTAAGCTTGTCTCTGGACTTTTTTTCTGTAAGAACTATGGTAGCCGACTGCTCCAATACAATCTTGTACTCAGGTTAGGTAAATTTACTTTCGAAACAGTAAATACATGTTTTTGTAGTCCCATCTGCGACCTTGTACATGTAAACTTTATTGATACGATGGTGGACCATTTGACTTAGTTTCTTTTCTTGTTGTTTAAATTTCTCCCATTAGGGTAACAGGTTAATTTAATCTAGTTTTCATTAATCTTGATTACACTAGGTTAGGAAAAGTTTGATTGAAGCGTGCTTACCCTAAAGTGGATTTGTTCCAGTGAGAATATAGCATGAGTGGGGTTAATATTCCGAGAGTACTCGGTCAGATTTTTTGTTATTTTCAACGTTATCAAATTTAATATAACATGAAGAGAAGCTGATAAGCTCTACACGAGCGGATCATCCATTTACTCCTAAACCAAGTGCTTTCCTTTTCTTATGTGTCTACATGCTATTGTTGGCATGAGGTTTATATTAATTCGTAAATTTATCGACGCAGTTTTTCTACTGTGTACAAAATCCAATAATACCGTTTCTCATTAGGTACGACAACGCCAAGAACGTGATGCAACCTTCACATAACAAAAGTAATTTATTTGGGGGTGTACTCGATTATAATCACTGCACGATCCTATTATTCTTAACTTTTTCATGCAATCTCATGTCTTTCATATGCTGGCTTGAGACTCAACACGCTACGTTTAAACAAGGTTAGGCTAGATTGCATCAAATACGAAAAAGTTAAAAGGGTACAAGGCCCTGAAGTGTTTACAATAGAACAGCTCCGTGATAGGTTACATTACCTGGTCCGCACTATACATAACATTACATTCTTTTAATTCATGTGTACAAAGTTACACATGGGTAATTAACAAAGGTTAAGTTGCTTCCGTAAGGGATAAATGTATCCCTATTATTTAGGATAAACTTTACCTTTGGGACCCCAGGTTCCGCCAGCTATTAAGACGTATGTACGGTCTCTACGTCATTCCCTTCCAAATAATTTAAACTGACACTTCTATAGAACCTAATGACAACCAGAAATTTATAAAGTATTATGAAAAATTATGTCTCATTATTATTTCGTTAAATACCCACTAGTTTATCCACTGATGCGGAACTATATGAATGCTTTGTATGGCGCGTATTTATGCTTCAAAATCTCGGACTACAGTGTCGAAAGAGCAAAGACAGGTTAGAGAAATGTCATGTGAGATATATTTATTACACGCTATGCACATTGCCTTTAACACTCCAACATACTTTCCTCTCTTCCAGACGCTTTGCAAACATTACGTTTCTCCTGTAAAATTTACACATTTAGGGCCCCCAAAGTAAAATGTGTTCATTATTTCTAATGAAACTGATCTGAAATCAGTTATGTATAGCGTGGGCCACAAATCACCGTAAGTGATAACAACTGGTTTCCACAAACGATTGCATTTATTAGCGGAAATTTATCGAACTATTAAGAAAAGTTGATTAACGTTAAAAAAAACTAAAACACACACGCAAACACACATATATTTAATATCTTCAAATCAACACATCACTTTCTCATTCTTCAAATATAGCTTGTAGCCGCACAAACGGTGGATACGTTACATCTAAGCGTTCACAAGATGTGCCGTCGATACACACCCTTCATTACGCCGCTCAATTCGGATAGCAACAACGGCGCATCAAACGGTACAACGGCATAATCAAGGGTACTAAATGGTGGATTCGGATGGACCTTAACATTTTACGATGGTAAAATTTATTTGTAAAACTAACTTGCGTTCACACTTCCGAAGTTAACTTGGTTATCGTGCTTGTACTACCATTGTCTGTAGAGAAACAGAATGAAGTTTCCATGGTTGAGTTAAGAATGTGCTTGTTACACGGGAGAGGATTAAATTATAAAAAATGAACTCAAATCAATTGATTGCAGCGTCAAATTTTGTAGATTAGTTCTGCCATCATTCCTTTATATTTTAAAAGCAGTACGCACCACTATTATACTATATATTTCGATAAAGAAAGAAATAAACTCACGAAGTGATTCGTGTCTATAACTAACTTGCGTTTAGACAGTCATTTCTTACTAACGTTACAAGATAACCGTCGTAAGTTAACGCTAGTTAAATTTAAAAACCGCGTTAACGGTAACTACCGTTTACTTTACTAAAATGAACTCAGGTTAACGTTAACCATGGTAAAATGTTAGTAATGTAAACAAGGCACTACATGCCATGCGTACCATAGAGTTAGGAAGGAAATAGAGAGAACATACATGACGTCAGACTATCACCCAAATAATTGGCTACTCACCCAAATCGCAAGCAAAAAAAGACTGAATGAAAATCATCCCTTAAACTAATACTTCAAACAGCAGTTCTAAGATAACCGTTTATAACAATTTTCCATCCTCTTTCTTCGAACATTTGCTGTGCCAGCCGCAGAACACTTGATTCCACATTTTGTAGATAATGCATTACGACTAATGAAGAAGGTCATAGTCTTTACTTTTAATCTCAAACAGTTTAATTCGTACCTTCGAGGCAAATGTAATGGGAACTTAGTCGTTGGAGCGCTGATAAGAGCAGCCACGTAACATTATTTGTGATGGTTCGGAGGTACCTCATAAAATAAAGAAACAAGTGAGGGGGGGGGGGAGTTCAGTCAAGCGACTGTGCACATAAGCTACCGCCAGCCTTAAGCAGCGAGCATCCTGTTTACATGATCAATGTTACGTTCGAACCAATGTGCCGAGACCTTTTCAACGATACATCAACTACCGTAGTAGCTATGAAGCAGAAAATACGTCCGAAACTCGGGATCCGACCTTGTAATTAGGATTAATATACCGGTTTGAACTCGTCTTGCCGAGATCTTTGCAACGACGTCTCAATCACATTCCCAGCCCTACTAGTTGCAAATATATAAATTGCCCCTCTATCTCTTGGACCCCTACCTGTGGAACAGCTCTTGCAATCCGGATGAATTATTGGGTTTAAACTCGTGTTACCGAGACCTTTCCAACGACACCTCAAGCACCTTCCTAGCCTTAGTATCATAGTTGAAAATCATCCCCCCCGAAACCCGGGTTCGTCCCTGGTATCAGTGTCAATGATACATTTTTGAAATCATCTTGCCGAGATCTTTCCAACGACGCCTCAATCGCCTGTCTAGTCCTAGTAGTTCGAAGGATAAAAATTCGCACCCCTATCTTTGGAGCCGCCCCTGCAATCAAGAATTATTTTCATCAGTTTGAATCCGTATTGCTGCAACAGTAAATCTGACTACATTCTCGTTTTCCCCCACCACTGCATGAAAGATAATATTTTCTTCTTTTTTTTAATCCATACTCCTTGAGTTTGGAGTTTAGAAATGACCAGTCGTTAAGTCAGTCAGAAAATTCCTGATGTGATTTTAAAAAGGAAAGTAACAAAAACGTGCGTTTCAAGAAGTTAGCGCAAAAGCAGAGAATAAATATTAGGACCCCTGCATAATACATTTCTCGTCCCAAACATTTTTTTTCTTGTCTAGTTTCTGCATTTTCCATGTAGTGAGTGCGGTAGTTTCCCTCAACCAAGTACTCTGTCCCAGTGTAGCCAACCTGATTCATATTATGGTTGCAGAATTTTCCGATTTTTGACAGTCTTTTTAGCTCACTTGAACTTTGGATTAGCACCTCAAATTTTGTGTAAAGTGTTATTTTGGAGTATTCGACACGTTCGAAAAATTTGAGGTTATGTTTCGGCATGACAATGTTGACGGTCTCCTTGATGTATCAAACTCGTTGATGTAGGTAATAACAAAAACCTTATGATCACAAGAATCTCAATTCAAAATAAAGATATTATTTTGCAAACATGGCGGATCGTCTCTTTGACTTACTCAATTTGTCCCTAATATCTTACTTACGTCACCACGCCTCTCCCCTCTGGCGGCTTAGACGAGAAACTTAGCATATTACTCGTCTTCTGTCAAAGCCTGACTACTTCAAAAGGGTGTTTGTAACTTTTGTTCTTTCCTTTTTTTTTTTTTTTTTTGTAAGTTTAGGTGCCGCCTGGTAATACTCGCCATGAGCACTGTAATTCTTCTTCCAGGACACAGGCTATTCACAGTTCCAGCAATAAAAGAGTTATCCAAAATAAAAGAGCTCAGTTATCCAAAATCCCTGAATTCCTAGTCATAAAGTCACATACAGGTTCATGCACTTTTTCATCTGGCCCCTTCAATTGATAAATACTTGAATAAAGAAAAACACAGCTTTCTGACAAGGTTGATTTTAAAATACATTTAACAACAAAATTAAAATAAAGTGTAAGGGCTGATTTTCATTCGATCCTGCTTTGCTTGCAATTTGGGTGAGTAGACAATTGGAACACGTGTTAGGGATGTGTTGAATACTTCGAATTGTTCCATGGCTGCGAGGCAACTGATACCGATCCAGAGACATCGTTGCTAGCACCAGCCAGTCAGGAGCAGGAGACGCTCAATGCCGGGAGAGGGGAGGACATACAAGACGAAATTCCAGAGTTCATTGGTCAATGACTGACCAAATACAATCTTCATCCTCCCTAAGACTCGTACACTTACACGGGACCGATTCGCTTTGTCCCATGGCTAGTCGTCAACTAACATACAGCCAATCGCGAGCCGCCTGAGAGAGAGAATCCCCGTCTAGCAGGAGGGTGGGGTTTAGTCCCCCATACTGCAGTGGCACGTGACCATTGGCGACGACTTCTCGATTTTAGTGCGATTTCTGAAGGGGTTGCGGGGAGGGGCGGATTCTTTTTTCTACGACTAGTTGGCACGCTACTACTGATGTTTCTTTGCTTTGTGTGTTTGAGCGTCGTCTTGTTGTTCCTCAGAGGTTGTCTCAATTTGTGCATTTCTTTTTTTTCATGGATTAAAAAAAAAACTTTTTTCTGTTTGATTACCGTTTCTCATATTCCTTTGACGTATACCGTTGTAGAATTTAGCTAAGTTATTTAGGTCCCTAATGCAATTACAGCCAGCGCTGGAACGTACATATTATCATTGCGTGAGCCTTGCAGGCATTTCTTCTTCATGACTAAAGACTGAAAGAATGGATACACAATGAAAGACAATGTTGCCAATTTTCCTCCTCGCTGTGTTTCAAAGAAAAACATAAACTTTACTTGACGTTCTTCAGGAGCGAAGACAGCTTTCTCGTTTGGCTTAACTAGAACGCAGTCCAGTGAGAAAGTAACATGTGGCAAAAGTGCGTATGACGTGCGTATCCAATGCAGTGGCTCTCCCTTGTTGTTGGAAGGCGGACAAAACGGAAGACAGGGCTCCATACACACCTTATTATCAGTATACTTGAATTCTACAACACAACTAGAATAAATTAATAATAAATAAATTGCTTGTGCAAATGAAGTAGTCTGTGGTTCCGAAACTGAGTACCAGGGCTGTAACTCGGCTCCTATTGCACATAGACCATTGAAACAAAAGATATACAAACCAAAGTGCATATGGTGATGTTGGTGAAAGCAGTGGCGTCCCGGGAATACCTTTACGAGGGGAAGCTTCAAAATGTTAAATGGAAATGGAATTGATTTTGCTCTTTTGGAAAATAACCCTAAATTTTGACTAATTTTGAGTGGAAACATTTTTGATAGTTCATAGCGTTTGGTAGTTACAAGAGCTAATTGGTAGGTCAACATTATTAGATGGTTTAAAGATTTTGGGGGATCTTTCGGACGCTGTGACTTATAGGGAATAGTAAACAATAACTAAAAATTAGATATTCGTAATCAAACGGTGAAGTTTTCGGAAACAGTGATATCCCAGGAATATCTCTAGGGCGGAAGGGTCAACTTCAATTTTTTTTAAATAGAAACAGGGGGTTCAATTTCGTATCAAAAAGTGTCAAAACATTTTGAAGTTGTCCCCTGTAGAAGTAATCCTGGGATTTCACGGTTTTCAGAAACATCACCATGTGATTCTGTACATACACTTTGGTCAGTGATTCCGCCAGACCTCATTCCATGGGAGGTGGTGTCACCTCTCCCCAAATTTTAACATTTTTGCTGTAAAAATAGTTAGAAACCGTGCAAAACCCCAAATTTTGACTTTACACACACATCCCAAACTGAAAATCTTGACGGAATCCCGGACATTAGTATGCATTTTTTTTTGTGGGCCAGGAGTCTATGTGCAATAGGAGTCGAATTATAGCCCTGATAAGGACTTTCAGAACCACCTGTTATTCTCTTCCTGTGTATCCAATCAAAACTACATTCACTGAGAGATTTGTTCTCACTAACTCAGGAAAGTCTAATGGATTAGGTTTATACATGTGTGTTCTGCACACTCTCATATGTACTTTGTAGACGTTATTTTAAAGTCTGTATTTTACTTTTTCTTAAGCACACTTGTGTCTCTGGTGCGTTACGTCATATTACACATAAACATGAACGTTTCTATCTTTTGCCATTTATTTGGCAATTAACGACTTCACAGTATGCCCGATGATGGGGCTGATTCACCGTAACCTTTTTACAAGTTGAAGGGATGACATATCTCGGCGAGCACTCTGCTGGAAATAGAAAGTAGCGATCAGGGTCTCTGTTGAAGGTAGTATCCCTACACCCAGCTAACTAACTAACTAACTCTATGGCTTATGGAACTCGCAAGTTCATCGCCGTAGTATCAAACGTTCGCCATTGGATTCTATCCTGTGCTGTATCAAGCCAGTTTTCATCACGAACATCAATTCCCGAAGATCTCTTCTAATATTGTCCTCCCAACGACGTCTCGGTCTTCCCAATGGCCTCTTTCCATCCGGCCTTCCAACCAGGATAGAATATAATCTTCGTTTTTACTCCAGCTACATGGCCTGCCCACCTTAGTCGTCTCGATTTCATTATTTTTACAACATATGCTGAATCGTGCAGTCCGTGGAGTTCTTAATTATCCTGTCTCCTCCACTCCCCAGTCATCTCGTCGCGTTTCGGCCCATATATCTTTCTCAAAACCTTATTTTCAAATACACTTAATTTATGCTCATCTGCTAGTGTCGTACTCCAACTTTCAGAACCGTAAAGTATTACCGGCAGAATAACCGTTCTGTATATTTTTAATTTCAATTTCCTTGATATTAATCGCGATGTTGGACTGAATAGAAACATAAGTTCCCCGATACTAAGCGACTTTTTATTTCTTTCGTAACCTCATTTTTGCTTGTTACGTATGCTCCCAAGTATTTAAATTTGTTTACTTTCTCTATAACCTCATCCCTAATTTTTAAGTTTTTAATTCCTTCATTCCCTGCGCTTCGGCTTGTTACCATGCATTTTGTTTTATCTATGTTTACCTATAGACCTATCTCATCGCACGCTTCTACTAAGACATCGGTGTTGCTTTGTAGTGCATCTATATCGTCTCCTATTAAATCTACATCATCCGCGTATACAAACAGTTGATTCAAACCATTCAATGATAGTCCCTTTTTGTCCCCTTTAATTTTTAAAATCGCATATTCTAACGCGAAGTTAAACAGTAGTGGTGACAAGGCATCGCCTTGTTTCAATCCGTTGCGAATCTTGAAACTATCTGACATATTATTACCTATCCGTACTCTGCTTATGGGGTCGCTGAGACACATCTTCTCTAGTTGAACCAATTTTTTCGGTATTCCAAATCGTATCAGGATACTGTATAACTTTTCCCTTTTGATAGAATCATATGCTTTCTTAAAATCAATGAATAGCT
>JAGDQP010066702.1:0-11246 GCA_022664845.1 Lepisma saccharinum | reverse complement strand
TTGATGGGGAATGTCTTACGCTTCATGAAATACGAAAATAAGCCAGGCAACGATGGCTAAGTAATAAAAGCGAACCAAATACCAACCACTACAGTAACGCGAAACGAGACGCCACACGCGGGTTCAGAAACAAAAACAGAAACAAACAGAAGATTCAGGAGATAGAGGAAAACGGGAAGACAAATAACATACCAGATCTATGCAAAGGGGTAAACTCGTTAAGAAAAGGTTACCAGCTGAGGTTAGAAATGATTAGAAATGAACGTGGAGATCTTCAGGCGGATCCGACTAAAATTGTCGATGTGTGGAAAAGTTATTTCGACAAACTTCTTAATGTACACAATGGGGAACAAACACAGGAATTTGACATTCATACCGCAGAACCGTGGATTCCCGAACCTAGCGAGATCGAGTTCGAAATGTCGGTAAAGAAATTGAAAAATTCAAATCACCAGGAATAGACAATATTCCAACCGAACTAATTAAAACATTAGGGACGGCACTAATCAAGGAACTACATAAATTGATAAGTGCTATATGGAGAAAGGAGGAGCTCCCAAAAGAATGGAAAACCTTAATAATAGTTCCGATTTACAAAAAAGGCGATAAATCGGGCTGTAATAATTACCGCGGAATCTCGTTACTTCCAACCTGTTACAAGGTATTAAGTAATATTCTGTTAACACGCCTAAATGTATACGTAGATGAATTTATTGGAGATCACCCATGTGGATTTAGAAGAAATAGATCCACGTTGGACCAGATTCTCGCCTTGAGATAAATTTTGGAGAAGAAATGGGAATACAATGGGACGGTTCACCAGCTATTCATTGATTTTAAGAAATCATACGATTCTATCAAAAGGGAAAAGTTATACAGTATCCTGATACGATTTGGAATTCCGAAAAAATGGTTCAACTTGTGAAGATGTGTCTCAGCGACGCATGTTTCTATCCAGTCCAAAAACTTCTAACATCGCGATTAATATCAAGGAAATTGAAATTAAAAATAGACAGAACGGTTATTCTGCCGGTAATACTTTACGGTTGTGAAAGTTGGAATACGACCCTAGCAAATGAACTTAAATTACGCGTGTTTGAAAATAAGGTTTTGAGAAAGATATACGGGCCGAAAAGGGACGAGATCACTGGAGAGTGGAGGAGACTGCATAATGAAGAACTCCACGGACTGTACGATTCACCAGATGTTGTAAAAGTAATGAAATCGCGACGACTAAGGTGGACAGGCCATGTAGCTCGGATGGGGGAAAAATTAAGATTATATTCTATCGTGGTTGGAAGGCCGGATGGAAGGAGGCCATTGGGAAGATCGAGACGTCGTTAGGAGGACAATATTAGAAGAGATCTTCGAGAAGTAGGTGTTGGTGATGAAAACTGGCTTGATACTGCCCGGGATAGAATCCAATGGCGAACGTTTGTTAGTGCGACCGACGCGAGTTCCATAAGCCATAGAGTTAGTTATTTGTCCAAATAGTCTCCCAACCTGATAGTTCAGTCGATTAGCACGAATAAATTGTCTTTCTTAGTGAAAAAAAGTCAGCAAAGTTAAAGTGGGCCATATTCGGACCCCCTCCCTTATTTGGACTTTTGAAGTTAACAAATTCTGCCGATTTCGTTCCAATAAATCATTTTTTTTTTCTGGTTAATTATTTAACCAAGTTTCGTTTTTAAATTTCATTTTAAAAATTCTTCTCCACCACATCAATATGGAAGATGGTTCCAGGAGAACCTTAGAAAATTGTTATAATTTGTGTCATATAAATTGGTATTTTCCCTAAGCTTCTTGGAAACATGTTAACTTGAATTTGAATTGAGTCTGTAATCTTTAATAATTAACTTACCCGAAAGGTTTTTCTTAAATATATAAATTTTTAAGCAATACTGAAAACCTTCTTGTCTTCTGAAAGTAACAAACATGCAGATGCAACTAATAATAATAATAAAAAAAAAATCTCTCCGAAAACTCCACATAATGGAGACAAATCTCGTTCTGAATCTGCTCAGTTTAAGAACTGAAGATCATGTATCGGAGGAGGAACCAGCTCAAGAAATAAAGAAATAGAAAAGGTTGAAATCATATTTCTATGTCTCATGGAAATAAGTGTAGTTTCATGCAGAGCTGAAACGAGTCACCGGGTGAATTGGTCAAGTTTTGGGTCGGGTCTATGCTTGGGACCCTGGCTGACCCGATTTCGACCCAATGACCCGAAAGGTAAATAAGAAATAAAATTCTTTCGTTATTATACACTTGCGCTTGAACAGTGCTTCTTAAAGGAGTGAGTGGACCACGTGTATTACCCCACAGAGCACCAAGATATACAAACTTCCCTCCACAAAAATAAAAGAATATGGAAATAGTCTCATGCCCCCGGAAAGCACCGTCGGAGGTATATTTTAGCTCCGGTTTGATGTCTATATGATTGAAAATACCAAACAATAAAATATTCTTTATGTTTCAACTAGGACAATCCGGACGATCTGCGTCCCGACAAACCTGAAATCGGGACGCGGGACAACGGGACAAAAATTGGTACAGTCCCGACAGAATCGTGACGGATGGCAACCCTGCTTTGAACATCTCTCAAACATGGGGGTTAATAGTAACGAAATTTTCCTGAATTTGGGTAGTCAGTTTCTCCAAATACGTGCCCAATAAGTGGCTTCAAAATTGTAGTTATAAACACTTTTATTAATTGATGACACAATATTTATTACTTTAGGCTCCTCCCAAGGTATTTCAGGGGTGTAATTGTAGCTCTTCCGAACTTCCCCAAGGACAGTGATTCTGCCAGATCCCACCAAATTTTCGAGCACATTCTAACTTTTTTTTTTTTACAAACAAAAATCTATATAAACTCTTAAAAACTTCACTTACACCGTCCCCTCCCAATTTTGACTTTACACCCTCCCCCCAAAGTGAAAATATTTGCAGAATCCCTGCTCAGGGGCAACGGACACCTATAACTGATTACGGGATGACAAAAAATACTTCTCCTGAGGAAAAGAACGTCGCTCCCATGTTTACAGTTTAGCACTCGAACGTGGTGCTGTCGTACTGTGAATTGTAATTTTCAAAAAAGCACTCGTATTTGATTTCAAGTTCGCGTGCACAGATCATACATGCTATCTCTCTCGTCACTAAATTGGTTCTTTGCTACGACTCTATCTTGCCCACAGTAGCTAAGTTACAGGACTTCTTTTAAGTTTCTATACCTCGGCACAAACTTTTATCTCAATGGCATTTTAGAAACTCTTACGCATCTGAAAGAAAGTTTAATCAGACGTAACAAAGACAAACTAAACAAATTTTTATTATCTCGAGGGAAACAGTTGTTAAAATGTTTCCCCTCATTGTCACCAATACAATGTTCACGACACTTGAAACTATATTTGTGACGAAGATTCGAACCAAAGTCACAATCCATTTTATTTTTTTAGTCTTCAACAACAAAGTTGAGAATCCTTTTATTCCCTACCGACCAGCTAGCCGTGTGGTCTAGGCCATTAGGCCTGCGAATCGAAGATCGCGGGTTCGAATCCCGCTTTGTGAATGGGTGTTTTTGTGTATTTTAACGAGCTGTAGATGGACCGAATCTTTGATGTGTCGAAGTCAAAAGTTACTATAGACTGGCCCATACTAAATAAAGTTTACCTTATATTACGCTTTGTTCGTTTGTCCGTTGACTTCTTTTGACCAGAGTTTCCGCCAGGATTTTTAGTTTTGGGAGGGTATAAAGTCAAAATTGGGAAGGTGTAAGTGCAGTTTTGCAGTTGATTTTTTCAATGCAAAAAATTTAAAGTGGTGGGGGGATGTTGTCGAGAATTTGGTGTGATCTGGCGAAATCACTGTTTTTTAAAGTTTTTATTTAGCGTAGAAGATTGTTCGCCTAAAGAAGTGATCTATTGGAGAATATAGACACTAAACTACATTGAATACTGTAAGGATATGATGCGAAGAAAGAGGCATACTTTTTAATTAGTACTTGGAACGAATATGGATAATGTGGCACGGAATTTATCGCAAAACAAAAGATGACTGGAAATAAGAAATTCCGGTACATTTAATGTCAGTGATCCTCATGGAGACTAATCTACAGGAGCTTATCATCAGTGCTCAGCGTCCTATAAAGCTGTGCGTACATGCGGGATTGAGATTCAAAGTGATCTAAGTCTGTCTGAATATTGGAATTATCAAAGAAAATTTCAGTATTTCTTGCGATTAAATGTTCACATCTGAATATTCTAATTTTTAATCCTTTGAAATAAGAACTAACTGCGTTCTTCATTTCGGTTCAAAATTGATGTATCTTTGACGAGTTATGTTTATATTAGGTCTCTAATCACGACGACTGACTTATTTGGCAATTTGGCAGTATTATTTCATGCGTTCTTTACAAAATACGGCCAAATTACCTTACTTTAACCTACACCATTATGCATGCATGTATGTGTGCGAATTTATTTTACGGCCTTCAGGCACCTATGGCTCAGGTGGAACTAAGGTAAGGTTAAGGATACGAGAAAGAGTTACCCAGGGCCTAAGTTGCAGGTACAGTCCCGGCATTTGCGTGATATGACTGGGGAAAAACCATGGAAAAACCACAGTAAGGTTAGTCGACTTTTGTAATCGAACCCAGGATACATAACTATAAATAACAGCTCCGCGGGTAGCACCGAGCGGCCGTGGCTGAGTGGTAGAGCGTTGCCTTAACATTCGGAAGGTATTGGGTTCAATCCCAGCGGTCGACCATACTGACTATTTTTTTTAGAGTTTTTCCTCAGCCACACCAGGCAAATGCCGGTATGGTACCTTCAACTTAGTTCCTGGCCGATACCTTCCCATATCCTTTCCCCTCCCTTAACTCGGCCTGAGCCTTAGATGCCTAAAGGCCATAAATAAAATTCGAATTCGATTTCTTGTATAGCAGCGACTCTGTGGAAAGGAGAAAATTCCAACATTTGTTGCAAAGAAGTAGTCATGAAGAACCTTCCATGTGCGGTTCAGATGAGTTTGTGTTCAAAATCAGTGAGATATGGCGGAAATGGTTAAACAGGCTGCTTTATTCTTTCCTAAAACTACGAAATTATCAAGACGGTTATTTCCTTACTTAAAAGAACTTACTTCCTATCAAAAGTTGTGTGAACAAAATCAATAGAATATAAAATCAAAAACCAATTATATTTATAAACGCTTTAATAAATCTTTAACACTGACATCAGTGTTTTCAGGTCCCCGTCATAATATTTCTCTCAAAATACTGATAAATTTCCCGCGTGCTAAGTGTACTTTCAAAAGTAAAACAAAAAGTGCCAAAACAGATAAAAATTTCCCGATTTGGATATGTTTTCCCCTTTTACCCTTCATCTGACTCAGATTTTCCCGTTTTCCGGGAAATTCCCCTCCACCTGATAACACTGACTAACACAAATCGAAGTTAACAACAATCTCATTGAAGGAAAGACATCATTTTTGTTCCTAAGAAATAATTTATTTATTATCGAAGATACTAGCGAAATTTTTCGTCAGGTAGACACAGTTTTCTCACAACGTAAGAAATAAAAATGTTTTCTATATCAGCCATTCCTCTATCATTACGAACAATGCATTGGAATGGCAAGCCCATGCCTAAGTAGAATACACGTTCTCTTTGTAAATTTGAAATGAGAACTTGGCATCAACCAAGGTATGTATATACAGGTAAAACATTCCCTAATCATTAGCTGAATGGTGTATGACGCAACCGGAAGATACTGTTGATTAAAGCAAAGAGTACCCGTATAGAGTCTGTATATTAGCATTTGAAACCGCCAGCTAGTTAATGACAACCGCAGCCAATCAGGGCAAGTCATGCTATGAAGATGCCTCTCGCGATAGGCGAATTAGCAGCCTCGAAGTGCCAAAAAGTGAGCAAAATTTCCCTGCCACTAGGAGTGCTAGTGTCTCTCAGATTTCCCTATCAGGGGTTCGCTGAGTTATACATAGATCTTTGGATTAATACGTTTTTCGCAAAATCTTACAACTTACTTCATCAACACAATGAAATAAGGGAATTCAAAAATGTTCACTGATGTTCGGAATGGATTCTCTGGGCATCAACAAAATGACGGGAATCAGTTTCTTTCAACTTCATTTCCGTTTACAGCAGCGTATTCCGCCATCTATAGAGCATCCAATAAACCACTAAGGAGCGTACCTAAGCCTGACTTTCCTGTATATCAATGAATGGGAACATTGCTTGTCGATTCTTTTGCAAATTCCGCTTTAGCGTCCAGCATCACACAGCTATGAAATAAGAGTTCGTTAACACGCTACGGTGTAATTTGGAAGAAAATATAGGTCTATCATGGATTTAATATGGATGATAAGGTTTTGCAACAACATTGCATATGTTAAAACAATATGTGAATAAATATCATTAGTATGATTATGTTTCAAAATATTTAGAAAATTCTAATACTTACTTACTTACTCTCTATGGCTTACGGAACTCGCAAGTTCATCGCCGTAGTAACAAACGTTCGCCATTGGGATCCATCCTGGGAAAGATCAAGCCAGTTTTCATCACGACCACCAGCTTCCCGAAGATATTTTCTAATATTGTCCTCCCAAAGACGTCTCGGTCTTCCCAACGGTCTCTTTCCCTCCGACTTTCCAACCAAGATGGAACATAATCTTCATTTTTCTCCCATCCGAACCGAAAAAATTCTATTACAAGGAGAAATATACCTTCTATTGGGCACCTTTCATAGGCGGAACGAATGAAGATTAGCAAGAAACAAACAATGCAATATTTGCTCCATTTTTTTATCATATCGAAATTATTAGTAAATAGACCTATTAACTATGCCTAGATCTCTGATTTAAGATTTGCATTTTATGAAGTTACAGTAAGTGAACACACGTTTTAGCGGTCCCGGGTTCGATTCCCGGTAGGAGCTAAAAAAATTTCGGTGTTGACCCAGCATCGTGAGGACAATTGGGGAGCTGCTGTGAATAAAAGACAGTGGCGATCACAGTGAGAGCTTCGGCTCTCCTCTCCCAACCCGTCTGGTCAGCGTGGGAGCAGTAGACCAACTCCTCCCTTCGGGGAGAGGCCTCATCCACTAGTGGATTGAATATGGCTGTGATTTATTATATATATTTTTTATCCTTAGTAGGCTATATAGTAACATCTAGAACGTTGGGGTTTATTTTTTCAAAGCAAAATAAATTATACCTTAAATGAGAAAGAACAAAATATTTTAAATTAATCATTACACGTACAAGTAATTTCTATAAAAAGATAATTTGCATGTGCATTTAGACTTTATTTTGTATTGCCTCAAATACTGCAAATTCACTGTTTGTTCTGAGTAAATCTAACTATAAATGTAACACAACTAATAAACTGTTATTATTTTGCATTTATCTAGCGTTATTTTGTATATTTTTCATACCTTCAAGTCAACAAGGAATTGTGCGTATTCAAGAGTCCTCTTTTGATCACTGAACGAAGTAAAAAAAGTAGAAAACGCAACTACGTTCTGGATAAGTCACTCTGAAGTTGGTAACCGCTTCTGCAGCAAGTTCAACAATTAAGATTAGTGTAAACTAACGATGACTAACAATAGACGGCAGCACTACCTACATATGTTCCTAATATATTTCGTTTTCCTTGCATAACATTGCAATGCTGTTCCTAGAAATTCAAGATTAGAAAGTTCAAACTTCCAGAGAAGAAAGTTTATAACCATTTCAAGAGTTCTATCCGTACCAATCTTTAATTTTCTTTTCAGTTCATTGTTGAACGGGCTTCATTGTTATAGATTTAGATATTCATCACAACAATCAAGCGATTTCAGTGAGAACTCTTGAATAAATAGTTATGAAAATTTGAACTCTCTAAGTTTGAATTTGTCAGAACAGAGTTGAAATTTCGTAAAGAAAGAGCAACATAGGAATGTAATGCTGCCATCTAGCGTTAAGAGATTACACTAACCTTAATTTACGTCCAGCTATTCCTGTTTCTGTGTCTTCCTGCACAAAGCTTATCAATAAATAAATTCAATAATGTAAGGTCAATGTCCATAAGCAGGTACTGAACCGCGAAGACCTAGGTGATAATCCAATAATGCATTTCGTCAGGCAATTATGTGTTACACTATAATTAATATAACGCCATCCTATTGGAAAGGAAGAAAATAATAATAATAATAAACAAAGAAATAAAATTGACAAAAAGATTTAGTTACTAATCTTTTTTCTTTTAGGAGATACTTTTTTCCTCTTTGGCTTATAAAATATCGAGTTGCAACTCCTAACAACTCCACAGGTGGGATACACTTACTAACGCTCATTCAGTATCTCTCTCTCTCTCTCTGTTTAACAGTTCACACACACATACACCAAAACAGCAGATTGGTAGATAGACGCTTCAACTTTTTCTCTACAGCCCGAACAAACCAATTCTTCCACGGCCCACAAAGCTTTGTCGAAGGTAACTATCGGCATCGACCAAAACACAGCAGGGGTTACTTCCGATAATTAAATAATTTTCAAACCCTTAATGGATTATTCATTGCCGACACAGGCAGGGGGTAGAAAATTGCCTTCGGGTTCCCCGTCCTCCATTTGTAAAAGGTAAACCGCGCGGTCTCTCTCTCTCTCTCTCTCTTCGTGCATTGACTGAAATGGATTTGTATATATATTTGTGGTGTGTGTACATGTGTGTGTGGACATGCAGGATGGGCGACGGAGGGTTATGGAACAAGTTCAAATGCATACATACATACATGAAAAGAATGCATGACAGGTTATATCGTTATGTATATAATGGCTGTAGTGGGTTTGCGTTCAAAATAAGAACAATGGTTAGTTGTATGTGGCATATGTATGACTTGTAAAGCAAGGTATTAAACATCAAATAAGACATGATAAGGGCTTCCAATCCAGTAGTGCTCTTTTTTTTTATGATGCACGGTGCTCAGAAAATACGGCAACTTCATCTTGAGGCAAATTTGGTATACCTTCAAAAAAATTAACTTCATCTTCCATTTGTTAAAAGCAAATCTGTTGGCTTTTTAGTTCTTTTACGTTAGTATTTCAGGGACAGTGTATTATTTCTTAATTTGTATAAACATATGCAGTATCTTATCACAGACTTCATAACAGAGAGACTTAGCACGCTTTCCCATTTCTGGCTACGCTTTAACTAATGGTTTTTTGTTCAGAGCACGTGATTTTGAATCCATCCGCTAGGTAGCTCTGCCATAGACCTCATAGTAGAATATGACGTCTATGGATACGTCCACCACAAAGCCCACATGGCATGAACAGGGATCGATCCGACGACCCCTAGCATCAGAGGTGAGCACTCTACCAACTGAGCCACCGTGCCCCCCCCCCCATGCCGCCTCAGTTTTACTGTTAATCGTATTGGAATTATCGAACTTTAGATTGCATTTTCCCAAACTTTCGGCAGCATGCGCCGAAATGCAGCATTTTTACAACCTCGGTGGTCTATATTTTTTTCTCTTATTTTCATGTCAGAAAATTTCATATCAGATATATATATATATCTCATTACCTTGCTGCATATATCGCACATAGCTTTCGCCGATAAGGCATGATTACGGAAAAGTTACAGATAAACGGTAACGTGATGTGGCTGGATGTTTTAGACCTGATTTAACCCAGGCCCGTAACCAATCAAAATCTTTCGAAGGGGCACGGGCTATGATAGTTGAGAGAAACCATGTTTTCTTCATCTGATTAAGCAGATGAGCGAATATACAGTATTACGCAAAATTATCACACTATTATTCAAAACTTATTTACAAGAATGACATTATTATTTCCAGAAATTTAAGATAGCTACAATTTAGAACCATTTATCTATTTCTCTATTTAAATCGAGACAACTAGACCATTCTGGATTTCGATATACAGTTTCGGTTGCGAAACCATTAACATGTGATTTGACTTAACCTCACCTACTTATTATACTCCACGGTATCATGGGAATTCAGTCAGCACTTCCTTTTACTTATTTCTGGGAAGATTCTATGTTTGGGCTGATATGTGTAGTACGTTCAGTGGAAACTAGTTGTGTAGATGGTCTAGATAAAAAGACTATACCACATAATTCTGGTCCACAAATACTTTTAGTGCTTCTAGGCACAATGTTTGGGATTCTGCAGTGTGTCGTTTGTCCGAAGATGACTAAAATGTTATCAAGTATGTATATTAGACTTTAAAGTTTCAGACATGTATGCAAAGTATTGATAAGAGACTAGGAAAGGCTTAGGGGGCAGAGCCCTCCTTAGAACCCCCTTATCTACTAGCTTGTCACTATATAGGTCCCTCCAACGGGAGGTGCCACCTCTCCAAACTGTCGAGCACACATTTCCAACTTCAACTAATACTTTTGCGGTTAAAAATCAGTAAGAAACCCTACAAAATTCTACTTACACCCCCGACTTTGGTGTCGTACCCCCAAACTGAAAATCCTGCCAAAATCCCTAGTTTCTTCTAAGGCATGGTTATCAGACGTCCTCCTTTTTCATCTTCCCTCTATCCTTTTTCTAAATATTTTGAAATGTCCAGGTTATAAGAAGCTCTGAATTAGACATATTTATACTCCTGTGATCGAAATTCTTAATTTTAATAAAATATTCGTTAACGAAATATCAATCACCACTTTTTTTTCATTAAATTTTATTACTTGATAGACAAATAAATAAAAATGTAAAATTTTGTGTAACTTGGCCTGTAAAAATTGAAATTTGAAAGTAAGAAATTCTTCTGTTCGTCAGTGTTTCTTTATCGGATTTCCAATGAAAAATAGCCGTTGTTGTCCTCCATTCTTAACTTTACTGCCCTCTACTGGTAAAAATGAGATCTGGCAACCCTGGCTAAGGTAAAGTGGCCATTTTTCCATGCTCTTTTCGAGAACACGTAAAATTTCTAACGCACAAAATTCTTAAAATATATATCATCATCATCATATTCAGCCGTTTTCTATCCACTGCTGGATGAAGGCCTCCCCCTTTTCTTTCCACATATCTCGGTCGGCTGATATCCTCATCCATGTAGCTCCTGAAAAACGCTTGATTTCATCTACCCATCTTACATTTGGACGTCGTCTCGGTCGTTTCTTTTCTGTAGGAATCCACTGTAGTACATTTGTCGTCCACCTTCCATCTGCTCGTCTAGCTATGTGACCGGCCTATCTCCACTTCATCTTC
>JAGDQP010066700.1:0-11246 GCA_022664845.1 Lepisma saccharinum | reverse complement strand
TTGGTGAATTGTACCAATTTGTTGTTTCCAAATTAGAAAGTGTACAAGTTATTATGAACAAATTCTGCATCCCATATTTTCTTGTCATAAACTCTCAAAAATTTTGTATCGACAGTAGAAAAAATGAGTACAAAATGTTTGGATCTCTATCTGAATTTGGCATTTATATATCTCGTATATCACTGTACATGACTTTTGGGTATACTGATCTGTTTATTTTGATTTAAGAAACAAAATATAAAAAATCAAACTTATGGTTTATAGGATCCATCCATGTCTAAATCACAATCCTTAATCGGCCTTATTTCAATTTCGTTGAGATATTTTTATAAGTATTATGAGAAAGACACTTGTATTATTTATGACCGCATTAGGAATAACCTTTGAAGATAATAGATTAAGATTTTATTTTGAGCCATATAAGATATCTATCGGTTATCCCATGCAGATTGCATCCAAACTTTGCCCAATTCTAAAGAAGGAAATCTTAGAAAATCTTATTAAAGAAGAAAATACTATACAAAATAATAACTTTGGTATATTCTTAAAGCATTTTATATGAAATGTTAGAGAACAGAAGAGAATAAATAATATTAACATCCTATTAAAGCGGTCAATATATATTGATTACGAAGATAGCTAACCTACTTAACTTTATATCCGTAAGATTAAGTTCCGTGTAAAATTATAATCTATAATGTACGTAGATATTTTATAGAAAGATTTATAGCAATGTGGTTAAGACCTACGAAATCACTAAATATTGTAATGTATTCAATTTTGAGCAATTCGATGAAGCTGTCATTTTGTTTCTTCATGTTATTATTAACGACACACGGTACGGATAATAAACAGACCAGTTTTTTCCCAGTCTTAATTATAAAATTACTTTTCAAATATTGTACTTTTCTTATATTTTCATTCATCAATATAATTCTTCACGCAGCAGTGTAGAGTGCCTTGAGTTCGAAACTGTGAATGATAGATAACCAATTATTTAGTATAGAACATCTTTAAGCTAGTATAAGTGCTTTCACAGTCGAAATACTTTTGGTTGAAATCTCATGCTTCTTCGTTATAAGATTCACACCAAAACGAGCCTACAGCGAACGGGTTCTTTTTGATCATTCTGAACTTTTCTTGATTTCAATAACTGCATCACTATTTCCAGTTAGAATGTCAGTGTTTCTGACGTGATTGGAAAGAAAAAGATATAAAATTATTATTAGCATTTTTCACTGTCCATTTTTAAGTTGTTTTTAACTTTGTCAAGAAGAAAACCAAGTACGTTACTATCTTCATCACGTATTTTCATTATGATCTTCTAAAGCTACACCACAACATGAAAAGAGACATGAAGCCACAAGTATTTTGTAATAACAGTAGGATTTGTTTTGTCATTTTTCTCCAATACTATTAGTTAACCGCATAAGAGAATTTTTTACATTTGTTAAGAAGCACTTTGGTTCTTCTAACAATTTTGTAAGTTTTTTTCTTTAACAACTTCCGCAAGCAGGATACAATGTTGGAAAACACTTGAGCACAATCGATAGTTCATACATTTTGTTAAAACTTTTCATGTCTACAAGAATGGGTGTTATTCTACAAGATAGAAAATGTGAAGATCTACAAAGAATATTACATTTATATAGTTTTTTTTAAAGTTCCAAATATTGGTTACAATGGTTCTGATATTATACAGAAAAATACTATATAATATAGTATATGTACATCTTAATAGCTTTACGTTTTTTTTAATAAGGCAATATTACATAAGAAATTGAAAGATTTATGTTGTATGAAAGCTATTAAGAAGAAATTATATAGACCTACAGTTTCATAGTTTTAATTTGGCATTACATAACTGCAGGTTCAGATATATATATATGTATATTTATATATAAAGTTATACAAACAATATATATACCTATTATTGAAGGTTGTTATAATTTGTTTAAAAATATATGATTGTGATTAACTTCTACTGGTACTGTTTCTTCTAGATTATGTTAGGTTATATAAGTATTTCTCCTTTTAACTTTTCAACACCTTAACAACTTACAATATAAATTCTATAAGTAGTAAGTTCTTTGAAACATGGAATTTCAACAGTAAAAAAAACCTTGCAAATTAAAAGCATTATACAGTTTATCCGTTTGATATATTGAAAGCTTAACTTGAAAAAAAAAATATATTCAAAAGTGTTGAAAGCTAAACTAATGGAAGAAATGTTTTGATTTGCTAAACAGAGATGACATGAAAAATACTAAATGTTGTTTATTGTATCAATAATTCTGCTGTTTTCAATACAAAACACCTTGTAAATATAAAATAATAACACAATTTTATTTATCTGAATCATTGTTACGTAATAAAAACAAGTCATCAACAAATATGATTAATTTGAAGGTAAAATCTGAAAAGAATTATAAAATTTACATCATTGTATTAGAAAC
This sequence comes from Lepisma saccharinum, assembly GCA_022664845.1. Classification (NCBI taxonomy): domain Eukaryota; kingdom Metazoa; phylum Arthropoda; class Insecta; order Zygentoma; family Lepismatidae; genus Lepisma; species Lepisma saccharinum. The sequence goes on along the minus strand of JAGDQP010066700.1, from coordinate 8,790 downwards.
GTAACAGCTAGAACTATTTATTTTCTAAGAACCTTCTTCTATTCTGAACATATTTAAAAATCTCTCAACAGAATTTTGGATACAGTATTTAATCTTTTAATATAATTAACATAATTAGTTTAGAAGTAACCTATGAAACCTTTGTATTAGAATAGTATATAGTGAAAATATGTCAGAAGTATTTAAAAAAGAACTCATTTTATTATTTTTAGATCTGTGGTAACATAAACGTTTTCATAACAATTTTATAGCTCGCAAGTGTCTGGGGATAAAATAGCACATATTATAATAAGGATATCATTTTCCTAAGAAAGGGCATTTCACTAGAATATTACAAATTTAAGGCTACCATTTGGTCCTATTACGATGTTCATAAAGTTTGATGTTAAACTTAGCTTGAGTAGTTGTGAAGCTGATTTTATTTTTAAAAAGCTTGTTTGTTCTTACTAGTAGCGACTGATCGATTTTCAATTTTTAAAAAATCGAAATCAAAACATAAAGAATAAAGTGTTATTTGTTGTGTTACCTATACACGATAGCAACAATGAATGGCAACAATAACTGACAATGATTTCTTCACGTTGAATTATTTGATCATTGTTATGCTAAGAAGAAATCAATTATTTACTTAATATGTATGTAATTTTTCCTCTTTTGAGGGAACATTTAAGAGCCAAGCCACTAAAACAAATATGCTAATTACAAGAGTAATAAAGTATTCACCAATCCTACGTGTGGTATGTGGTAACAACAACTGAATCTAAACTTATTATTGTTTACCAGTATTGGGCAAGCATCTTTTGTGACTGTCCTTTTTCCGTAACAAAATTCTATGTACAGACATTTCTGCTACATAATGTTACATTTTATTGCAACTGAAATATTACTAAGCTGATAGATTTAGCATGGACCTACACTGCAATATACTAGTAGCTGTTCAGATGCATTCGTGAATTATATTTGTCATCCTATGTTAGTGTTACAATTTGACTGTAATTTAAGTGAAATTAATAGATTAAAAGGGGAATTGAAAGCTATTTAAATTGGGGTAAATTAAGTAATATTTTTAGGACCAATATATTTCCTTGGTAGCAAATTGATAAAGAAAAAGTAGCACAATGTATCTATTTATCTTCTTAACACTTCAATTCTATTTCTACGAAATGTCCACAGCTCAGTTGCTAGGACATTGCCTTTATATTGGGAAGAACCTGAAATCAGACCCAGCAGCCGACCTCCTGACTGATATCTTTTTCCAGTTATTCTCCTGTCATACCAGACTAACGCCGAGACGGTACCTTTATACTTGGCTCTGACCAACTTCCTTCCCACATCTTCTACCTTAATTTATACCGGACTGAACCAACCATGTCCAAAGATCACAAATACAATCGATTCAAATTTATTTTTAATTCCATTTCCTCGTTAGATCTTTAGAACAATTTGTTGCTAAGGTTATTTTTTAAAACTAATTATGTAGCATTTACTGTCGAGTTTCTAAGAGAAAACTTAAGGGAATATGTTTGATCATCGTTTTACCTAAACAATTACTAATATTAAAAGATAATCGCTATACAGCAAAAACTGCAGACGTGAAATATGTCAAATAGTTGAGATATTTACATATTTTGCCTTCAATTTTTCTGTAATGAAAACAATTACATTAGGGTAGACTTTCGTATCTTTCAGAATACTTCTTCAAAACCACATGATAATAAGAAATAACGAAACAAAACCAAAATACGAACACAAGTTTGTTGGTATGTGTCTATGTATGTATGTTAATTCATACGACAACAAACTGGTTTTCTTACACACACATATATTTCTCCTATTATCTCTTAATTATGCGTGGTTTTAGAAGATAAATTCTGTAGTTTTCGAAACATTGAACTAATGTGGATCGTTTTCATTACAAAATATTTCGGAGTTTTAACACTTAAGTTCCTAAATTCAGTATACACCCTTCTTTTGGATCGTAGATATACATAAGTTGTGTTAAATAGGTTTGCAAGAGAAAATATAAAATTTCTTAACAATATCAATTTTTTTGTCAACATTTCCGAAAAACCGTTCAGGGTTTATCATTTAATTTCATCACTAAGAACAAATCTCCGCGTTTCAATAAACAATACATGAACCATCATTTAAAATATATAAATGGGAAGAAACTTATGAAACACAGTTTACGTTTATTAAAACAGTGCAAGGAGAAAGACATTTACTTCAGGGAAAACAAAAACTACTATATGTCCAGAAATGTCATGTACACAATATTCCAAAGTATCGCCAAAATATTATTATACAAAAACGCTGCTGAGAATAGTCTACAGTATCGAATACTCTCTACCTATATCCATGCTACCCAATACTGGTGCACCCATAAAGACTAACAGAGACTGGTCTATAAACTGCACAATATCAGAAAGAGATCTATTTTTCCTTTTGTAGAGATAGACAGGGCTTTATTGTCACTATATTTGAACAGCCATTACTACTCTATAAGTATGATTGTCTTGAGGCAATAAGCACTGGGGGATACAATGAAGTAATGAAAGTTGTGTTTTAGCAAAGTTATTCTATTAAAAATAAAATGTAGAAACTAGCATGGATATAAATGTTCCATGATTTTTAAATCTACACACTTTTATAAGTCTTTCTTTCTTCACTGGAATAAATTACGCTTCAATCATATATTATTGAATCAGATCAGAAAATTGTATTCATTTACTTTAGTATTTTGATACTGAGTGGCCATTTTGAATTATTTGTATTTTTATATCATTGAAATAAGTACTCAAAACTTCTGTAAACATCAGAAGACGAAGAAATTAACTGCAACAACAATATTGTTGCAATATAACTCTTGAAACAAATCGCTGCTTTTGTGCTTATGCTGAGAAGTATGAGAAAAAAAACAGCAATAAACACAGATTATGTTTGAGTTGGGTTAGCGACAATAACATGTTCTCTACTGCACAAATTCAAGGTTTTAAATACCATAGCATTGATAGTGGTTTTCGTACCTGATATATCTTGTCTTTTGAGACTTTCGTGAAATAATTATGAGCAGCTTTGTTCTTTTACAGAAGAATACTTAAATTTGAAATAGATAACATTCACAGATAGCCTTTAGAACTTACGCTAGCAGTTTCTTCTCTTTATCTTTTACTGCTAATCTGGTTATTACATCAGGATAAGAAGATTGAAGCAACAACTTATGTCCGTGGAGAAAGAATAGCATACATTGTTACAGAGTACTCGTAGTGGTAGTAATAATAGTACAAAGATTGATGATTATACCTCAGTGATGATGCTAATTAGATGTACATAATAATAGTTATGCCTTCATGATGCAAAAAATTTAAATATTATTGAATGTACAGCGTTCTTTAAACATTAAGAGAAAAGTATAATATAACAGTTAACGTGTTATAGCACAGAAAGCTTTTTGCGAAAGTGATCAAACTTATGGAATGAATATATTTAGTTTCATTTATTTATATGGCATTACTGTTACGAGAACTGTCTGTTGTTATGATGTACCAATATTGAAACTGCAAGAAAAATCTAAGGAATTAAATTTCTTGATACGTTTTTCTTAATAACTATTAACCTATTACAGTTTCGTCTTATAAATGCTTACTGCAATTAAAAAAGTATGATTTACCAGCTACATCTAAACGCTCTAGTCTTTTCTTGATGAATCGGTAACCTTTGACTTAGGTAGAAATGTTATTTTATCATGCACTTACAATATAAGCAAATGGTTGGCGAAGAACGCTAGAAGCACAGAGAAATAGTCTGTATTTATATATAGCTATGTGCATTTCTTTCTGGCTTAGAGTAAGTTTCTCGCCTCCCTGCTAGATGTGTCTGCATTCAAGAGCTTATTTTCTTAAAGATCCTGATAAACTGAAGTTCTGCAATTGGTTAAGCTTTACCTCTTAGCTTAAATATGGCAGTGCGAACCAATCATGAGCTTGAATTTACCAGAATGTTTAAGAAAAATGAGCTTTGAGCTCAGAAACATCTAGCGGCGAGATAAGAAACTTTTTCGAAACCAGAAAGAAATACGTAAAGCTATTTATAAATACACACTATTTCTCTGTTTGGTTCCTGTGGTATTTGTTGGGTATTTTTCTTTCATTTCTATGGCAACACTGCTACTATCGCTTCGTTTCGGTCCTCTTATCAACCATTTGCTTATATATTAAAGACGCATCACCCTGCTTCCGAATGTCATGTAACACATGACCACTTTGTGTACACAATTCTAGATCGAACAACTCATTGATAGCGCTTATCTCTCAGAATAAGATGGAAACATCGCTGACGTCAAGAAGAGCTGCAATCTGATTGGTTATTTTCAGGAGAAGTGTCACAAACAAAAATAAGGAACTTTGTGACACATTTTCTGTTCATATGAACATTCTCATGAAGTGTGACACAAAATGTTATTGCCTTGTGCGGCCATTACTATGTAACATTCTTTCAGGTAGGTTAGATTCATACTTCAAAACAACTAAAACGTTTAGATTGAAAAAAAAGTTCATACACGATCAAGAATCGCATAATTTAACTCTGTTTGGTTAATTTTCTAGAACGTCTGCAATACGTATGAAGCTAAATTGTACATTCTATTACATGTTATTACTTAGATACACTGCAAGAATATTTCTATTAAGTGTAATGCATCATTGAAAAGAAAAGTAAGCATTTGACAAGAGATCAAAACAGATGAATAATGAACAAAACACAAAAAGTACTTGTATTCGTACGCCAATAGCAGAAATATAAAGAACAAACAGAAATAAATATAATTGCACTTGACCAACAATTAGAACACAAAATAAAAACAAAACACAATATGAAAGTTTCATTTTCACTCTATGAGTTCAAGTTTCTGGTGAACTGAATTTATCTACGATTGATGGTATATTTCATGACAACCAATCAGCGTTTCCGCAGTATTTATAGTAATGTTACGAAGACTCTAATAAAGGAAATTATATATGTATAATAATGGCTGTTTCTCTGTCGGTAGAGCTAATTTTAAAGAACAATTGAAAGAAACTACGATGATAGAAATCTGTTCCTTTTGTCTTAAGCTACTACAAGAATAATTAATAAAAAAAGATGCCTTTCTACTTAAGAATGAAGCGGATGATATGGGGGAATAAACGTTATAATTGACGTATGAAAATGATTTTTTCTTCGTTTTTTTTCAGTAATGATTACATATAACTAGTTATTTTTTCATTTTCACTTAACGAAAAAATATATGCCTAAAATAACAGCGAAGAATACTACACTGTATTGTTTACGTTTATAAATATTTCTGTTATATTATTTTTTTATACATGTTTTTTTCTTTGTCTCTATGAATTAGATTGTCAATTGTTAACAGGGTACATACACTTCTTCATCTAGTAATGAGATCATTGACTAATTTCAATTTCTTTTTCTTCTTGATTATGACACGCCTTCAATGTTGTATTGGCCTCTGTTATTTTAGGTGATATGGATGAAATGTTTCAACTGCACAATTACTACTAGCACTTGTGTTTGTCTTTATTTAATAACAATTCTTCCTGACTATCATCCTCACTGTTTATATCACACTCCAAAGCACCTATGTGTTGTTTCACCTTGTTGTTGGACCTTTTCAATAGTACGCCTTGTTCATCATCACAGACATTTGGTTGTGCAGTAGTCGCAGATTCACTTGCGTTTGCTTGGCTTAAAAGCTCAAGCTGGTCGTCCACACAATTACATCGCATTCCATTTAAATGTTTCTTGCTTTTCCACGCAAGTTCAGAGGAACCAACGGATTGCTGTTGTGTTGCTATTGATAGAAAATTGGCAGCAGTGTTCCCGCTACAGCTGCTACTAGTACTGCTGCTGCTGGTACTGCTACCGTAACAATGTGATCTGCATTGTGTCGGATTCGAATCAACAGTCAACAGATCACACGGGTAGTCTGATGAATGATGAGCTATTGCACCATCATAAACATCATCATCATTTGCTTTAGATGTAGTTGGTCGCGGAGAAGAACAGTCCTGATATCTTTCAGGCACAATTAATGTTATATCTTCACTGGGAGGGGAGTAACGACACGCCACTGCTGCTGCGCCGTCATCTTCATCGGGCGACATTTGTGGGGAATGGAAAGTAGATGGGGTGGTAGCGGGATACGGTGGCGGAACCATAATTACAGCTGGCGAAATGCATTCTGGGGAGAGACCTGATATGTCTGAGGGACTAGAAACATCACGACTGAGATCACACAGACTTAAGGGCGTAAGAAGCTTCTTTGGCGGGGGAAGTAATACATTGGGATCACTACCAACTCTACGTAGCCGCACTTGATTACTATTTTCCACACTAGGAGCACTATAAACACTATAACCTGTGGCTGGGTAAGCAGGTGGTCCAGAGGGCATAGGTCCTGTGTTAGAAGTTTCCATAACTTCAAGTTGGGCAGCTTCGGGACCAGTTTCTTGATACACATTACCGTTCTGTTGTGGGTTTGCAGGACCAATGCACAAATCATGTAACTGAATTGCTGGCGAATCTAAAATAAGATGGTAAAAACAATAATATAATAGACACTGAAGATAATAATAAATTGTATAAGAGACAGGAATACTCTAATAAGGTGTAAGTTATGTTTTAGTGTATGCATGCCAATTTTATTTAAAAACAATTTTGTTTTTACACAGCAAAATCGTTCAAAAAAATTATAAAGAGTACAATTCACTTTATTTTACACCAAGGTAGTATTTCCAATTCTTTTGGAAGTTGGAGCTTGGCAAATTTGTGTTAAATAGTTTGAGAGTTCAGTTAGTTAAATAATATTTTCCCCAGACGACACTCGGGGCATAATCCGCAGTTTTATTGTTCCTATCAACAGTGTTGCCTAACGACACAAAATTATCGGGTATCAAATTTTGCACTTTTTAAAACAACTACTTCTACGCACAGCATGTGATGAATTTTTATTTTACATATATTTCTATCTGTGTCTATAAACATTAAAACATGCTAATGACAATTAGAATACTATAATTAGACGCTGTATAGAAGTCTATCCATAAATTGCGTACGTTTTATTCCAAAAACCACCGCTCGTTACAGCCTTTTTCCATCCAGAAACCATAGCTTCTTACAGGAGAGTGAACATTAAGAAATTTGTAAGTTCTGTATAAAATGAGATGAGCCTCAAAAGATAATTTGATAAAGCTACATTTCCTCCTAAAACAAAATGCTCGTGTAGACTCAATAGAAGATAGAAACACTCCCTCGAGATATAAAACTTATCAAAGAACTTCTTGAAACTCGCCCATTTCCATGCAACAAACATAAAAGAAACAACTTTTAATTACTTACTTATAAAAGGGACTGTCCTATTTGAATACAAACAACGATTAAAAAAATAAGAACAGATTAATTGAGAAAATACGTTGTTGCTGTTTAATCAATTTTTTACATTTCAAATGAAAAGATATGGTTATGATTGTTTTATATTATTATTATTATTATAATCGCTTCTCGGCCTTTGGCTCGTTCGCTACTCTTGTTTTTAAGGGGTTCCTTTTCTTTCTGGCCATTTTCTATCCTCCACGTGGTGGAGTCAGAAAACGGACTGAGAAGTAAGTCAACTGATTATCAGATAATGTGTTTTGCCCAAGCGCTCAGTACGGCTAAAAGGGACTTAACTTAGTCTTCCTTATTTCTCCTAAGCAATTTCCATCGTGTTGGATTGGTCGTGAAATCTTCATGTAATTTTATATAATTCTCTAGCAGGTCAGAGAAACGATTTCGTGTTTTGTTTTGCGTATCTTCTGTTTTTTATCTTTGATTTTGTCTTATAGTCATAGTCGTGATTCTGGTATTAAGTGCTTTTTCTTATTTCAACATGTATTATTGTTTTCATTTAAATTCAAAATGGCACCTACTTCAGAAAATTGTCGAAATTGTAGTCAACTAATATTTGGAAAGCAAAGCCTTAAAGTGTAATTCTGGTTTGCTTAAATTTCATACGTCTTGCTTAGAATATTCTCCTGAAGAAGTAAATCTAATCCAAAAGTCAATATTTAAATGTGACTTCTGTACGAAATAACCAAGAAATAATAGAGAAAATATGTCTATTAGCTCTGATCAAACTAAGAAAAGTAATATACAAGAAATTTCCTATACCAGATAAAGGACATGATTTAAATTCTTAGTAACATAGTATCTTTAAGAATTGATCTGAGATGTTTCTAAAAGAACTAAATGGCCTAAAGAAGGAAATTAATGCGTTAAAGAATGAAAACAAAAACCTGAAAGAACTACTGTTAAAGGTTATAACATAAAAAAATCATACTTATGTTGAGACTCCTGTATCTCAATCAAGTGTTCCCCCAAAGGATGAAGCTATTTCAGATGGTGTTAATTTAATTCATGATGTTGATGATAACATTGAGGGTAAAGAACAAGAACAAGAAAATCCCAAAGAAACTTGGGTGGATGTTGTATCAAAACGAATGAAAAAAGATCAGGAATAATGAAAATAACAATAGGCAAGAAGGTAGTGTCCTAAATGATTCAAGGAAAGACAAAAGAAAAATGATTTACGGTAAATGTCAAGCTAAAACCAATTTATCTGTTAATAGGAAAAGAGGTCGTTTTGTAAAACCTTTCCATTCGGATGTTGAAGAAAATGAAATTGAAGAATTAGTAAAGGAACAAAATGTACTAGATGTAAAATGTATGAAACTTAGAACAAAGTACGATACTTAC
>JAGDQP010066699.1:0-11247 GCA_022664845.1 Lepisma saccharinum | reverse complement strand
CGAGTCTATGCGTGTTATTTTCGCTATCTATATGCTTCAAATAAGGTCCAAAAATGTCCGAAGCAAAAACTCGCTGGACAGCAAAATGAGTTCGCTTGTAAATTTTAGTTAAACACAATATCCGTGTATGTTTGGTCTTTCTTTGGAACTTACCTGGAGCACGGAGAATGGTAAATAATTGGAACAGTGACTATAAGATGACAGAGAGCATAATTCAATCGATTCTTACATGGTAAGAACTTCAATGTCTAAATTATTTTGGGCTTCATTTTCGATATCCCATGATTGCATTCTGTCAAAGCTTACGAAACATAGTTGTGTGCCTAACACAGCAAGTAAACTAAAAGTAAAATAATAAAATGTTAGTGAAGTTGTTCAAATTAAAGCAAAATTGAACTTTGGTAGTTCTATTCTGTACACTTACATGAAGATAAACAGTACATTAAAACATACTTCCGTTACTATTGTCGCATTAAGGCAGGCAATGATACTCATAGCTTTTACTATTCCCTATACCCGGTGTAAAGTTTACGTAAGAAACGTATAAATTTCTTAAAAGCAAGACTTGCGAGACTCTTGCAAGCAAGACCAAGACCAAAACTGGGCGAGCAAGATCAAGACCAAGACCAGGGATACCGATGCAAGACCAAGACCAAGACTGGTTGTGCAAGACCAAGACCAAGACCAAGACCAAGACCGCTACGGTCCTGGTCTTGGTCTTGCTTTTGCTCATCACTAAAGGAGAGACAGGAAATACCAAGTAGAAGTCCAGGAAATAGTAGGCACACCTAATTGTTAGTGATACCTCTACAGACCAGGACGAATAGAAAAAACAGAGGTATCATATGAAACATATAGCAAGAATGAAGGAGAATATGGGTGAAATTAAAAACAGAAAGTCAGAAATGTTTTCAATATTGTTTTTTATTCAAAACTGGTATAAGGAGGATCTTTTATGAAATGAATAAATCAAAGAAAAAACGAACAATGACTCCATTTTATGAATGCGAATTCTTCGTATTGATCAACAATATAAGAATGTAAAATGAATACCAAATACGTATTCTAGAACATCGAAGTCAGTAATCTCAGCTATAACATCATAGCTTGATGCTTTCATGCATAGATTAATTTGAAACGATTTTGCTCAAAGTTGGTTGTAAACAATTGAAAACAATTTCATGGTTTCATGCAATGTGATGCAGTTTTGTTTGAGGAGATTCGAAGTTACATCTTGAAATTTTCTAACCCTTTTCACGAATGTTTTCAAACTTTCTACCCTGAAACATTGCATACAATATTCCAACAATCATTGGCCAGCTTGGATACCAAGGTATCAACTCGCAGATTGTACATTCTGATCTCAGTACATCACACTCTATAGAACAAACACCATTCCTCACCGGAATTTCTGTTCGAGGCTAAAACTTTACGTTATAAGTACTAATATGGGGCATGATTATGTCAATTAGGTGCAAAAAATTGGTAAGAATTGGTAGATACGTAATTCAATTTTCTATGTATCAGAACTGCATCAGCGTTTCATGTAGTATCCTCGAGTGTGTAATACTCATACAGCAAGTACTTTCATGTATTGAAGTTATGACCGATTTAGTCAAGCTAGTAATAAATGTATTTTAGTGTAACATTTCATGAAGAGTAATAAAGATGGCTACTTAAGCCCCTTATAAATATTTGGTAGAAAAATATAGCAGCACAGGGCACATTAAGGTCTATGTTTTATATGTTAATATGTTTAGAAGACACAAATATGATTTTAGTGTATAAATAGGCCGTAACTTTAATATATATTTTCGTATTTTACCATGTATAATAATGCTTCATCATCAACATTATCTTACCGTGAGCGTTCATAATTTCGTTTCTTTCTTGGAAGAACGTAAAGCTATGTTGTCACATTACAAATCGCCAGTGCGCGACACAAGAGAAGTTACCCAGTAACAACAGTCGTACTATCAACTTACTATTGGATAACTTCTGTTGTCACATGCACTAGCGGCTCGTAAACTATCCGCTGTGACAACATAGCTTAAGTGATAAAAACTCATAGTTGGTAGACAAACATATGTCATACATACAAGTTTGATCATAAATCAAACTCACTCTAATTGAGAAGCAGTGAATAGTAACTTTGACTCGTCGGTACTGTGATACATTTCTTTGTATTTATAAAGTGAGGTTGCTACTCGGAAAATTCATCTTCATTTCTAAGGAAACAATACAATACAGATCTTAAATGCGTAGATTTCAAAATAACCCAATAATGCCAACCATAGGCAAAATGTCTCAAGGCACTGATAGGGGGAATCTCAAAGTCGTGATTAATTGTGAGAAAAATTGCAAGTGTAAGAAAGAGATTCGCAATAAGGGGAGGGAAGAGAGAAGAAAAGAAGACGAATGAGGAGAAAGAACGTGATAAAGAGTAAATGGGAGATCTTTGTTTTTTATTACGATGAAATTTTGAGTCTTCTTATCAATGCATTAAACTTGTCACTCCAGCGGATTTTCCTCTCTCAATGAATATTTAATACTGCTAATGTCTTGCATAGATACATTGTCATTCTCTCCGCGTCTGTAGACAAAGAAGCTTCCATTTCCAGCCCTTTCTTTACAAAAGTCTTCCAAACATTACTCTTTGTAATTGCAGGGACTTAAATGCCCACCCATCAAAACCAGAAGCAGCGTTTGTGCGGTATATACCTACACAGATTTCTCTCTCTCCAGGGTACCTTTGTGTTATTAATGGGTGGAAGGGACTGGAACATTTTTTTTTCGTTAAGTACACTCTTCATTTAGATAATACTGAAAGAAGAATTAATTATTATTCTCATGATAGTATATGTTTTTTTATGCATATAATGATTATCTTTCATTTTGAATGTGAATACATTTTGTAAGAATTTAAGTATGCATATTTGATAAGTTAATTGAGCATCTGGTCTATGGGAAACGTCTTAATTTCCAGGAGAAATAAGCATTGCAATTACAAGAGAGTGACACGGTAGTTCGACATCCCTTTGAAAGAAAATCCAAAAAATTCACAAACTTGTACGATTTCTTCCTTAAAACTACTAAAGTAGTGTCAGGTGATTTCTTTTGCAATGTTAGTACAGATGAAAGAGCATTAATTTGACACTTGGAGTTTGCGTGTGAGCACATCTAACATGCTTGTGGACAAAAGTGCTTTTTTTTTCGTTTGTTTCCAAAATAGCACTTAAAACCTTTGGCATTTTCACTCTTCAATTGGACTTTGTCTATTTTCTATTAATGTTTTCTATTTTCTATTTATATACACTACGTTTCAAGAGAAGCTATTATTCTCTTCAATTCAAGATAGGCTTCTTCTTGTGACATTTCTTTCTTTCTTGGTGGGATTTGAACCCTCGATCTCACACGTTTAGTCTTCGAAGCTTAGCTCTGGACTTCAAGGGAATTTTCAGTGACTACCATCACAAATTATTAATGTGAGGTCTTTGGTTCGAATTCTACAAGGTTGGCAAAAATGACGCAAAAGGAAACCTGACCTATTAGGAAGAAAATAGGGTTTTCATCATGTAGATACACTGTAGGTAGAGTAGGTATAACAGAAAATAGGCACAGTCCATCAAGAGAGAAATGTAAAAAGTGCCTTTCTAAAGAAACAACTAAGAATGTACTAGGACTGAAAAATGTACTAGGAAATACAATATAACTATTAATTTATTCAAACGCAGATACCTAGGTTGATAGTACCTCAAATTACGGAAGTAGCCCCGATGATAAATCAGGCTAGCATTCAGTCCAGTTTTGCCAAAAGGTTTAACGACATTCACGGTGTTCTGACCTGCTCCGGTCCATTTCGAGCCGTGGTTTCGAGTAATAAATCCCGTGGAACAGTTGCGGAACTGTAGTGTGCAACACACCATTTTATATTTTGTAGACAAAATATGGCGGCTGCTATGTGTCAAACCTGTGTGTAATTAGCTCCTCGTAAATTTGAATGTATCTCTGTTCCTAAATATGATTATATGTTATACTCTTTCCTGATTGGTGGTCGAAAACGAGGCTATGAAGTTGGCGTGGGTAGGCTAACGGTCAGGTTGAGAAACCAGATGGGTTTAAAATCTTGTTATGAGAGGGTATTGTGAAATACGTCAGTCGAAAGATTGTAATATTACGATACGTAAAACTAAATATGGTATAACATCAGCCAGTCTTTATTAAAGGTGTTTTTATATCGAGTGATTTGTGGCTTAATAAGACAACTGAAATATAGTTTATGAATACACGTAGTGTGAAGGAAATTTGCTTAAAAGTGACAGTGGAAGCTAAATGTATTTTCTTTGGAAGTGAGACAAAAAACAAGGAGTGCATAGCTTGATGGGTTCTATTCCCATGTTGTATGTATTATTCTGTTTCACTATTTGTGTTCAAATTAACAAACGAAAAAAGAAATCAGTCCGGTTCATATTATCGGAAAAACTTCCGAAAATGCAGTCTGAATCATGTTGTTCTGTTAAAAATGGAAGCCAAAATAGTAAAGGAAATTTCCCAGTAAGATTGAATATAAGGTTCAATGGAGAGATGTAAAATTGGATAAATCAGCATCTATGGGAGACAGGTATTTATATAATAGTATGATTGTAGGTAAGTTAGGTCAGTCATATTATGTGAGAGTATACTGTGAGTTGTTGAGGTTGAATGAATAATGAAACCAGTATTCCACATTTTTCATGGTGTTCTGTAGTTTCATTTTAATTAAGAGAAAATGAAACTAGTTATCAGCAGCGTTACGCTGATCCAGAATAGTGGCCTTGTATTACAAAGTGTTTGTGTAGGGGTAATGTGGCTATTGTGCCCACCATTTGAACAACTGCTGTTTTTCAAGGCGTTTTCAGTGAGCAATTATTATCTGACTACCAGAACTATTATTCTTATGTTCCTATTAATTAGGGAACTCGAGGCAGTGCTCCTATTGATCATTTGTCTCTATTATTGTTATTATTTGAAAGCATGTTTGTTTTTGAAGAGAGGTATCGGTAGCAGAAATAAAACTAAGAAAATATCCATGTAATATAATATCCTTCCTTACCACGATAAACAAAACTATCTCGATGGAAGTATGTGTTATATGTTTATGTTAGATCACAATTCTAAAGAAAAAAAAGAAAGAGAATTTAAGATAAATCCTATTCAAGCTCATCTTGAAATATCTGTTCTATCATTGAGTTATACTAGAGTAGGCAATAGGATTAGGATTCCTCTTTTATTCTATGAAAGTTTATAGTACCTTAATTGGAAGTGTCAAGACCCGCAGAGTTGCGGAGAGTTACCGGTTGAGAACCAAAGTGGTTAAGATTCCTAAAAAAGAAGGTAAAGGGAAGAAATATTTCTCTTTCAGGTCAAGCATCGATGACAAAGTATTTCCAGTAATCTTCTCAAATAGTGATGCTATTTTTCTTAAGAATTTTTATTCTTTTAATGTTTGAAATTAAAAATATGCATCGCTATGATGAAAAAATATACGTGGGGTTTGACACAGGTAATCATTTCACCATTCTCCAAGGAATGCTTATAAGTAGGTTTGCCAATATCCCATAAATATAGGTATTCTGTACGTATGTATGTTAGAGAAGCGCGATTTTGATTTTTAATAACTAGGTTTCACCGAGGCTATCTCACATTACAGGACGCTGTGGAGTGTGACATTTGTCTGTTCACCTGCCACTTACGAATGTTACAGAATTACGAAATGCCTTGCAGACTGATTGACTGGACAAGCCAATGCGGGACTACCATGCAATTGTGGACTCCATGGTTCGTCGAGTGTGTGCTCCTCCATAAACTTGCGACGATCAACCCTTTTTTAATAGGTCAATACCTCATAAATGCTAATGTACCAGATGTAATTTCCTTTAGAGAAAGACCTTATGTACAGTGACTGTTGAAAATTACAAAGAAAAAAAGTTGTTGTTGTCATGACAGAGACCCAAACCTGGATCTCTCATTTACTGCTGGGATATTCTAGCCATTAGGATTTATCATGCTTTAGTAGTGTTTAGAATACCCAAATGTGACCGTTCCATAATATTTCATAACAGTTATCGTTAGATGGAGGCCTTACAATCAAATATCGGGTTCAAACGGTATGGATTATCTACCGTCTATAACTTTCGTTTGGTTTTCTTCAGTACCAGCAGACGAAGATAGTAAAGTACTTTCTTACAATAGCTTTGCTTATGTGTATACGTAGACTTGTAATTTGACGGTGAATGAAATCTGTAAATCAAAAGCATTTATAATAAACTAAATCATGGAGAAGGAGAAGCGATAACTAAGCAAGTTACATTTTTCAACGATAATTCGAAAAAGCTATTTCTTTGAAAGTGCGTGTATACGTTAGCAGAAGTTCTTATTATCAGCTCAAGGAGTGTCTATATCGGCCTTCATGTTTTTCTCTTTTTCCTGGAAAGCGGGAGAAGAGAAAAATAAACAGAAAACAAGTTAGGCTATTTC
Organism: Lepisma saccharinum; assembly: GCA_022664845.1. Classification (NCBI taxonomy): domain Eukaryota; kingdom Metazoa; phylum Arthropoda; class Insecta; order Zygentoma; family Lepismatidae; genus Lepisma; species Lepisma saccharinum. The sequence continues at coordinate 4,731 of JAGDQP010066699.1, read as the reverse complement.
TGCTGGAACATCACATTCACGCCTCAGTTTTCAATTACATATCCCAATACATCTTAACAACAGGGTTGAGCCCTCACCACAACCCTTAGTGAAGCTCGTGGAAGCAGCTGCGCTAAGAGCCCAAGTCATTACACTGGGTGCTGACTACCCAATCTATCCACGCCTCTCCACTGCCTCGATCTGTCATCCGAGTGGCAGACGAGATCGACCGCCCTACAAGTAAACAGCTTCCCTGTCTTTTTTCCTAGCGAACCCATATCTGACATTTTCCGATATCGCTGTGGTTGATACAATGTATTGTAGAGTTCTAGACAAAAAATAAACTTGCACGGGAAAGGAAAACTTTGGCGTCGTTATTAGATCCTTCCCTAGCTGTAAGCACAGGGATATTGGAGACGCACCGGAGCTAACATTTTATAACTCACTTTTATGTAGTTCACCTGGGTAACATACATACAAGGTATTGTTTTCTTTAGGTACGCAAGCTCCCAACATTAGTAAAAACTCTTACATTTCTGGGCTATATACGTCACAGAAATGATTTTGGACATTACGTTTACTATGTTGGTGGGTGGAAAAAAAGGGAGCTTGGATTCAATCCAACCCGGCGTTTGACTGGTAATAGTGAGATGATACAAGCGAACTCTTTAGTCAAATGGCTTAGGTATCCAGGATTTAAACACACAGTTTATTTAGCACCAATCTATAGTTAACAATCTCCACCCCCAGAGTACGAAACTGGGTTTTCTCAAGGTTACTGTTCTCATTATTGTTAATGTTCAACCAAAGTTAGCAGATCTTTCAACGAGTTTTAAACATTCTCTCTTTATCTCGATTTTTCTTTTTGTCTCAGAGCCGGGTTGATCATGCTGTCAAAAATTTTATTATTGATTTTCCTCTTCCTCTTTTCCCTTCTACTATACCTTAGGTTGCATCCTTCAGAATACCATATCTGCATATCAAAAGTCCTGAATAGTTTCTTGCTTATTTATTGTCTTCTGTATTGTTAGTCTCTCGCATACTTTGTTCAGTACTTCCTCAATGCTTCTTTTTCGTGTCTAGCTAATATCTTCAATTCTACTCCATGTATACATTTCCTAAAATCTTTCATCACTATTCCGCAAAGTGAACGTTTCAGCACCATACAAAATTCTGGAGCATACTACTGAGATTTTGACATTGTTTATTTTAGCTGAGAAATTAGAATACCCACAATGTCGTATGCATATGACATCATCAACTACGGGAATTCTAATTTCTCAGCTTAAATAAACAATGTTAAAATCTCAGGTAGTTCATTTATACACAATAATACACAAGTATTGTTACTGTTACCGCCCATACAATTCATTTTATCTTATCTTATCTAACAAGTATTGTTAGGTCCGATTTCCAAAATTCCATTATTGCTTGATATTTGTCCAGTATCTTTAAAAGTATGAAAACTCACTCACACACACTCACACGCTGTGTTGGTATGGAAACCTTTTAAAATGACACACGAAGACTCCTAGTCAAAGGGGGGAAGTGGTTGAAGGAGGAGATAAATAGAACGAAACATGACATCTCATTCCAGAGAGAATTGAGACAAAAACAGATCTTTTCGGACAAAACTTAAGATTAGTTTGCAGTCAAATAATTACCCTCCTATACAGCGTTATTTATGTAATATAAAACCATTTATAGCTAAAGGCATATTTAACCATTTAAACATGTAGCTAAATGGTTCCATTATGTGTCGATTTTGCGTTTATATTTTTGTCTCAGCTTCCCTAATACGCACTGTTAGAAATCTTCTTTCCCCCTTCTCCCTTCAGTTTTGCTCCCAACTATAGAAACAAGCGAATATAGACTAATGTCTCCTCGTATAGACTAATCTCTCTGCTTTTGCCTTTCTCGATAGTCTGTGAAAAGATAATAAAAGATAGACTTTACAAATTTGTCTCTCCATACATAAATACTGCTCAACACGGCTTTCTACCTAACAGCTCTTGTTTAACTAATTTGTCTGTATTGGTCACGCATGCGATTAAGTCTATTTCAGATAACTCTCAATTTGACGTGGGGTGCTTGGACTTTTCCAAAGCATTTGACAAAGTAAATATTAATATGCTTCTCTATAAAGTATCCGATAAGTTTAATATACATGGGAAATTTCTTTCCTTACTCAAAGATTATCTCTCAAATCGTGAGCAGCGTGGGGTTCTTCCTGATTCATCTTCCAAATATGTTTCTATGATATCCGGTTTACCACAAGGAAGTGTTCTTGGTCCATTATTATTTCTTCTATATATTGATGATCTTCCATCTCACTTGTAACTTCACCTCCTAATCAACATGCACGGCAGTGCATGCAGCCAAGTTCTCCGCGTCACAAAACGCCAACACTGCCAGAAGCATGTTACATAGGAACAAGAGTTTGGCGAAATCGGCGATTTCAAGGCCCTGTAAGAAAAAAATATGTTAAAGATAGGAATATGAGATTTCAAAGTTATGGAGACATGGCAAATATGTGCATGTGTGCAAAATTTCATGTTCGTACCTTGAAGCATATTCGAGTTGTGGACCCCTGAAATTGTGTATTTTAGGCTGACTCAGACTCACTGACTCACTCATCATATTGTTTAGGGTGTTCGGAATAAGCTAGAAACATGAAATTTAGCATGAAGGTGGAGGATGATAAGGAGGTAAAGGAAAAATTCCAACATTTTGAAAAAAGTCGCCATCTTTTATTCAAAATAGCCGCCAAACGTAAAATTTCAAAGAATACACAGCCTAAACGATTGAAGCTAGAAAAACGAAATTTGGTATGAAGGTACATCACCGCTAGTAGGTTAAGAAAATATTACAAAATGTTGAAAAAGTTGCTATCTTGGATCCAAAATGGACACCAAAACGAAATTTTCATAGAATACCCAGCCTAAACGGCTGAAGCTAGATAATGAAATTTGGTACGACAGTACACCATTATTAGTCGCCTTACAAAATGTCTCCAAAGACGCCATCTTGGATCCGAAATGGCCGTCGAAACGAAATTTACATAGAATACACAGCCTAAATGGCTGGATCTAGAAAACCGAAATACAGTATGACGGTACATTATCATTAGTAGGTTACGAAAATATTATAAAGTATCTCCAAAGACACAATCTTGGAACCAAATTGGCGGACCTCATAATCCATTTTCCACACCGTTTGAACTAGAGATTCGAAATTTGGCATAAATGTGTATTATATAGAGTAGTTTAGGAAAACATTACATTTTGAAAATGTCGCCATCTTAGATTCAAAATGGCAGCCCAAAAACAATTTTCCGCACAATTCGAGATGGAGAAATGAAATATGATATGAAGGCGTCCCATCACGAGTAGGTTACAGGGGTGAAGCCCTCCAGTGGTATGGGGAAAGATCTGCACCTTGGAGGCCAACTCCCGGAGAGTCTGGTTACGATAAAGGGGCGCAGCGAAGCGAGTATACATATATCGTCATAGGAACTGCAATACTCCCTATGTGGATTTTTTTTTAACTTTTCATGTTTTTGTACCAGTTTATAGTTCTGTATACTGTGCATACTGTAGAAAAATCATGTGGAAACAACTCCTAATTTTTTAGATATAGCAGTTTTTCTGTACCTAAATTGTATTCCAGACTTTAGTCCAGAAACCGGTTTTTTGTCCTTCGTGAAAAATTTATAGTTTGCCAAAATTGCAGTTCCGACAACGATATTATACACGTAGAAAAACTGTGAAATCCGAGCAAAAACACCAGAGGTGCAAAAAGTTCAGCAAATTCTTCAGCCCTAAAATGTGGTGAAATGGAAGATGGATAAGCCAAGTTCCTCTGCGACAGCATGTAAGAGGAACACTGGAAGTTAGCGCGAGGTGGCAAGGTTCATGATCTTCAAACCATAAGGCTGGTGGCGGCTCCAAACTCACCACCAATAAATCCATGGTTCGAACATCATGAACCTTGCCACCTCGCGCCATCTTCCAGTGTCCCTGCGTGTCCCACAATGTTTTGCGCGTCACAAAACGTCAGCACTGTCAGAAGCATGTTATACAGGCACAAGAGTTTTTGGTGAAATCAGCGATTTCGAGGACCCGTGAGAAAAAATATGTTAAAGATAGGAATATGAGCTTTTAAAGTTAAGGAGATATGGCAAATATGTGCAGGTGTGCAAAATTTCATATTCGAGTATTTTAGGCTTACTGATTCATACACTCACATTCACTCACTCACTCACTCATATTATTTAGGGTGTTCGGGATAAGCAAGAAACATGAAATTTGTCATGAAGGTGGAAGATGATAAATAGGTTAAAGAAAAAATTCCATCATTTTGAAAAGTCGCCATCTTGTATTCATAATGGCCGAAAAACAAAATTTCGGAATACACATCTAAATGCCTGAAGCTAGAAAACCGAAATTTGGTATGAAGGTACATCATCTTTAGTAGGTTAAGGAAATATTACAAAATCTTGAAAAAGTTGTCACCTTGGATCGAAAATGGCCCCAAAATGAAATTTCCATACAATACACAGCCTAAACGGCTAGAGCTAGAAAAACGAAATATAGTATGATGGTACATATCATTAGTATGTTAGGAAAATATTACAAAATGTCTCTAAAGACACAATCTTGGAACCAAAAGGGTGGACCTCATAATCCATTTTCCACATCTTTTGACCTTGAGATACGACATTTGGCATAAATGTGTATTATCAAGAGTAGT
>JAGDQP010066698.1:0-11247 GCA_022664845.1 Lepisma saccharinum | reverse complement strand
GGCTCCACCACGCTAGCGTGACCGATGAATATGTATTCCCTTGTGTTAGCCCTGCGCACCGTGCCATTGCGCATGGGGTTGCATCCGTATGTTGTTTCCAATTGGAGAGCGGTTGTGCAGTGTTCTCATGCGCATGCGGGTACTTTTCTTTAAATGCTTGCCCTCGGACACCATCTAACACTGTTACCACACCCATGGCGGAGTAGAACGTAATTGACGAGCGTGAGTTGTGCCAGGTATCAGCGGAGGCGGTAGCGTAGGCAAAAGCGCAGCACCAAGGACCAACTTGTACGTGTACGTCCAAGAGCATTGACGAGGCGTGTTTGTGGTTTTCCTTGGAGCTGTTTCATACCATTCTGGCAGTTTTATGTTCAGGTTGTAAACATCGCCGCACGTCCCAGGTCGAACACGTTTATCTCGGCCATTTTAGCGAAGGAAGAATACCATATGTGTACCTCAACACGTCCAAAAACCCTTCCCTGGTTGGGTAAAAAAGTGTTTACCGGTGCTGTGATTGTGGATGAAGTTTTTGAAGCGTATCGCAAGTTGCATGGCACTGGTGGCAGTCCTGGTGCAGTGTTTGATAGTGGTATTGCGAGCCTTGTACGTCACCAACTGGACCGCCTAACTGCCTTGTTCTGGCGGAAGGATTGGGGTGCCCACAGTGATTACTAACTGCCACGATTGCATGGATGCCTTGCAATTGTTCCCACGCTACACCCTGTGTGCTAAGTGTTATTGAGAACATTTCCATTGTACTTCCACTGATGGCCAATTTTCTACCCGATGTGTGCGTGTGGTATTTTTACCCTTGAGGAAAGGTGTCTGTGGACAGTGCTGGACCAGTGGCCCTCTCCCCTGGTGCCTCTTTTGTGCAGATAGTGTTCATTTCACGAGCGCAATTTGCTTCGTCATGTTTGCGCTAGTGTGGAAATAACACAGGACCGCACACACATCACATTACTGGATCATTTCAACGTTCAGGATCTGTACCGGAAGTATAAATGGAGTCATCCGCCCGGTGCACCCAGATCGGTGTTTGAGTGTGGACAGCATTACCTCTTGGAGCATAAGCGCACGGAGGTTATTGGTAATCTACTAGGAAAGGATAGGACCGCTGCGTATGCCTACATTTCGTGAACTGTGTACCTTGTTTGTTAATGTGAGATTCTAGTTTGGCCTATATTGCGTGTAATGTGCTAGCGGGCTACTAGTCTTCTCTTCTAGTGGAACACCAACCTCATAAACCACTATTTCGGTATATTACCTCTGCGTGTGTGTGTACTCTGGCCGATCGAAGTGGACCAACACACTTAATCGTGTTGTTGTAGAGCGCTAAACACATATAGAAAGCGAAGAAACTCCTCAATCAGTACCGTCGTGCGAACAAACTATGGATTTCCAGAGCGAATTGTTTGTTATTGTTTTGATGTACGTATGTTTAAAATGACATGATGTAGCTATGTAGTGGAGTGGTAGTGTAATAAATATATATTCAACGTACATTGTACATCCTGTTTTTCCAACTCACTCTTGTATTCAGCCAGGGCTTGGTACGTCACCATGCCTACAGGTAGGTCATGGTCATTATTATTATTATTCCTGCATCCCCTCGCTTTGATTATCAGGACCATGTGGTCTTTCCTTTCCTTCACCACACCATAGAGTTATAGAACCTCTTCTCTAGAGTCAGGCTTGGCGCTGCTGATGCGGCACCACTTGAAAGTTGAGCGAGAGAATGTTTGTTTGGCAACAACACGTATTATGATTTGCTATCATATGGCTTCTGGGCTTCGCTCTTTGGCACTATTTTAGTTGATTCGTTTGTATTTCAGAAGAAAATACTAATCTCCTGTGCAGCTCACGGTTGTACTAAGAAATATAAGAAAGGAAGTAATGTATGGTTTCACAAATAAATGATCATTCAATATTATTCCTTTAAAATGTCTCATTACGTAAGACGCTCTTTCGTGTAGTTTATGCCTGCTAGAAATATATAAGAAAACACAAATCTTTGATTAGAATTATTTGATGCGAAGGTATTTTATTGTGTTAGTTCCATAGTTATAAAACTGTCCCATAGTTATAAAGAGAAATATACATGGAAATAAGTATTCTTACATTCAGAAATAATGGATCGTTTTTATTTAGGCCTATGGAATTAAAGTAGTTATATTCGTGTAGAAAAAATATATCTGTCTATTTAAAATTGAAATAGTTCTAATCCCATAATATGCTGTTGAATTTTATTGATGGATTTAGGCACCTAAGGCTCAGGTCCGGATAGGGAAGGGAAAATGATTCGGGAAGATGTCGGCCAGGGCCTATGCTGAAGGTGCCATCCCTGCATTTGCCTAATGTGCCTGAGCAAAAAATCTAAAAAACCTCACAAGGCAAGTAACATTGTGCTCATATCGAAACCTACAGTAAAATTTTAGGCAGAGAAAGGAAGTCCCAAAGAAAGACCATACACAAAAAATCAGTTGCTCTTTTGAACTGGAAATACCCAAAATGGCATGTTGAAATGTCGCTCACCACAGTCGGCAAGTGCACAATAATAAGTGCATTACCACCCCTTGTAAACTGAGTGTTAATGAGAAAAAGTGAATAACAACAACATATTAGACCTAGGGGGAAGTCGTATAGTAGGGTGGATCTTGACGGCGGCCATCTTGAAATTCGCCATCTTGAACTTAGGCGTATTTTAAATAGGAAAAGGGTAATATGATACATGATTTTGGACTAGAAGTTAATGAGAAAAACAATGGTGACGTTAGTTTTAAGTTATGCGTAGGTTTTTAAAATGTTACAGGTATATTAATTGTTTATGTGTCCGTTGTGCACAAGTCCCTTACAATGCGACGCCTTCTAAACTGCGTGCAATAACAACATGGTGGATATATATGAAGTCGAGAGGAAAGTCAATGATAAAGGGGAACGTGACGGCGACCATTTCACCATCTTGAATCAGACAAATTTTGTAACTAGAAAGCATAGAGTGCGACACCTCATTTTAATAGCAAATCTTCTCACCAATCCAATTGTATGCCTATTTTTGCTCTATCGTTAACCAGTACGAAGTTAGACCCGTGTTTAATGTGCACTAAACAAAAGAGGTAAGAAAACAACGATAACGAGCGCTTCAAGGGATTGTTCAATATGTTCTCCATTCCCGTTTATTGTTAGCCATTTTGCGTTCCAAGTCACGCCCAACCTTCAGCAAAGTGCTAACTGGACTTAACACATGCGGTGTAAATTAGCATGTTACCGATTTAAAAGAGTATTGACGTTTGGTACACAATCACAACAGTCCTAACTTCGTAGTGGTTAACGATAGAGCAAAAATAGGCAAACCATTGGATTGGTGAAAACATTTTCTATTAAAATAAGTTGTCGCACTCTATGCTTTCTAGTTACAAAATTTCTGTCCGATTCAGCAAGCCGGAATTCAAGATGGTCGCCGTCACGTTCCCCTTATCATAGACTTTCCTCTCGACTTCATATATATCTACCATATTGTTATCGACTTGTTATCATTAACACGCAGTTTAGAAGGCGTCGCATTGTAAGAAACTTGTGCACAACGGACACATAAACAATTAATATACCTGTAACATTTTACCACCTACGCATATCTTAAAACTAACGTCACCATTGTTTTTCTCATTAAATTCTAGTCCAAAATCATGTATCATATTACCCTATTCCTATTTAAAAAACTTGACCTGAATTCAAGATGGCAGATTTGAAGATGGCCGCCATCAAGGTCCACCCTACCATACGACTTCCCCCTAGGTCTAGTATGTTGTTGTTATTCACTTTTTCTCATAAACACGCAGTTTACAAGGGGTGGTAATGCACTTATTATTGTGCACTTGCCGACACTGGTGAGCGACATTTCAACATGCCATTTCGGGTAATTCCAGTTCAAAAGAGGAGCTGATTTTCTGTGAATGGTATTTGTGTGGGACTTGCCTTCTCTGCGTGAAATTTTACTGTTGGTTTCGATATGAGCTCATTGTTACTTTCCTTGTCAGTCAGGATGGTCGGCCGCTGGATCGAACTCATGACGTCCCGAATGCTATACCAACGCTCTACCACTGAGCCACGTCGGCTCGGTAAGAAATGTGCTGTTAAAAGACTTGTTAAATTATTAGGAACAATGATGAAGATGATGAGTGGTCTGCCCGAAGGTAGCTCTTGGCCTGAAGATCCCTGAGCTAGTTGAACCGATGGTGATTTGCCATTGCCTTCCATCGTTTATTTTAGTGACATACGTCTTGTTTCAATAATATTTATGTGAAAATTGCCGACTACTTGTGTATATCCAACGACCGGTGCCCATACCCCATTTTCAATTTTAAAATTTTATTTGTAAATTAATGCATATAACCGTTGATTGTATAAATTACAGCATTAGTATCTTGTGTGTGTAATATTCATGTCACTTGCGTTGAATCCCTAATGTTGTTTAATATTTTTAAATATATCTCTGATTTTTATATTAAATTATTCCTTATATTGATGAATTTATTTAGGAATTGTTTGTATCTTTCATGTTGAACTTAACTAAGGTGAACTCGATTTCGAATTCTCAATTATTTTTCTTCACAAGAAGATCGTGCGTGGCACGTACAAATGATATAATACCAGGCAGCGCACGGCTCGCTGTTTCCTTCGTGCCAAACAAACAGAGAAACAGTTGAATGTTCAACTTGCGCCACGCTGGGAATTAAAACCCACGTAGACGGTGGCGCCAACCCTGCCTCTAGTGGAGTGTTATAACTCTATGGACCACACACATACAAATCATGCATTGCCATGGGGGCTTTGTTTATAATACCTCTGTGATGTTATTCATTCCATCGACTTACCAACTTTCGCCTGGTTACCAACCGAGTATGCCACCCCAGCAACCATTGCTTGTATGTGTGACCACTACCGTTTCCGCACAAAGGCGAGTAGTACTGCATTCAATCCTATTACTATGTCTGGTTTACAATCTTCTGGTGGCGAAGAATGTTGGGTTTTAACACTATGCAGCAGACATGAGCTTCCAATTGTGTGTAAAGGAATACCAATAATGCATTGTTATGGTGGCTTTGTTTTTCTATTTCTTCGGTACCATTCCCAAGTGTACCATCTCCACAACCATTGCTTGTGTGTGTGTGTGTACACGCGACGGGACTAATCTTATTATTTTGTTACGCAACCACGATGCCAATGAGTGTCTGTGTGTTGCCTTACCGCTGTGCAGTCGACGTGGTCATAGACCTGTGTGTATATGCATACAAATAATGCATCGACATGGAGTCTGTGTTTATTTCTTCGTTTCCATTCACAAATATCAACTCGTTGCACAACTTTGTATGCACTATACCACCACCACCACCCCCTGGAACCATTGATTGCATGTGTGTACACGCTGGATCGCTTACGCATATCATTTTACGCATCCACGTTGACATTATTTGTGTATGTGTGTATTTTATGGTAACACTGTGCCGCTGTCGTGGTCGTAGACCTGTGTATACACTAATATAAATAATGCATTGCTATGGAGTCTGCGTTTTTATTTCTTCGGTAACATGTCCAAATGTAGAGTTTCCGAGAAATTTGTTGTATGTACTATACCATAACCTCCGCAACCATTGGCTGTATGTGTGTACAGTCTCGGGACCAAGTGCAACGCTGGCACTCCACAACGAATAACATGTCTATCTTTGCAATGCAACACCAACGCCATCTCCTACATGCTCCCTGGATTCTCCACACCAATGGTCGCTATGGACTCTGGTAGTCGTGTTGGATCTTGTCTACATGGTCCTGCCGGTGGTTGTGAACTACAACTACTACTGGCCTACTGCGCTGAGCAAAGTAAATGCCAACGAAACGTATTTGTATGACTTACCTCCGGTCCTCCGACACTACTACTACTACCTACCTACGTTCATTTTATAACGTTGAGTTCATGTAGGGGCTGGTGCTGCTGGGCGTTGGAGCCTCTGATTGCAGAGTAGTACCCTTCCCTATATGCAAAAGTGGTAGTTAGGTAGGGTACTTGTGTCACATATCCTTTACGCAAGGGTGTTATAGCAGCTTGTAATTACGGTCACCACCACCCACTTCCCCATCTGGATGATACTACCATCAGTTGTTTCGAGCTTTAGCATTATCTTTGAGCATTGCCAATACGGATGTCGTAGGCTAAATCCACTACTAATACTACTACTACTCCTTCAACTTTCCATTTGTCAACGACGGATTACATGGTTTGTTGTATTAGCGGGTGGTGGACTACTGGCCATATTTCCATATTTCCGACGGACCCACCTGCTCTCTTCATTTGCCAGTGTGTGAAGAGCGTTGGGACCGCTCTTACATTTACTACTATTACTACTAGTGTTCTTGGAATGTATTGGATGCTACCATCTGGATCAGTATTGTGCGTGGGTTCACCACTACTACTCCTCACCATCTGATGTGGTTCATGTGTTAGCCTTACCTTACGTACTTTGATTCATGCTGTTGAATACCACAATACCTTTACCTCACTGTTAAGCAATAAAAGCACAGTGCGTATGGACCACTATCTCTATCTTCAATATCGATCACAACTACACATACAATGCATATTTGAATTACATTACACTACATTTGCGGATGGTATAAGACAGTAACTATCACTGTCCATAATGCAGTGTCTTTTCCCCATCCCACCACCCTACCGTCTTTCTACATCTCTGGTGTAACCGCTGTCTATTGCTACCCATCCACACACACACAGTGGTAGTGTATGTCTATGTTTTTATTTTAACGTTTGATATATATTATTGTTCCTTGTCCTTGCATGGTTTCCGTTCACTGGCACCTAACCGTTGGGGTGAATGCCCACGTAACACTATTTCACTGGGTACATCGGATGATGGCTTCTGCGTGTACCAGGCACGCCACCGTTATACTGTTCCCTGATCTCACTACACTTTGTACGCACACACTACTGGTTTAAAGTTCGGCTGCACTGTCTTCACGATTAAGTTGTTGCCGTACTTCCTCAACTTTGAAGTTCGCATTCGAATATGCGACTAATGATGGGTGCACTGTTTGGATGCTGTTCGTAGTACACCTGATAGATTTGGGCCAGGTTTTCAGGTGTGAATATTAACCGTCCGTGTGCGGGTATTGAGCCCTTCCTAGTTCTCGTTCAAGCATGCGTGGCTGTATTGATTTCCCTCATCTGCATAGCACCCGCTACATATTAACGAAAATACTGCACACTCCTATTGTTTAATAGCGTCATTTATACACAGCTCCTCGATAATGTTCAATTGACATTGATTCGGGTGTCTGAGGGGACTGTCAGAAATTGGGTAGGTACGGGTTTTGTCCTCCTGTTGCTGCACACCTCCACCACCACTGGTCCTAGTTTCCATGGACACACATAGTCCTGCAACACAACAGCCTACCGTTTGCTCAAATTGTTTCACTGCCTCCACAAAATCTCTCTCGGAGTAGCTATCGTCGTTCCACAGATCGCTGGATTGACTCATGTTGCCTTACTATCCCACGATGTGTCACCTACGGTTGTAACTTGTAACCACCATTGCGCATACCGCTCCGCGCACCACGTCATGAAGGCCCGCTGGTTGCATAGGTAGCACAAACTGGTGTGTCCTTGTGTAGCACAGGGTGCTTTCTCCTGTGGAGGGGAGGGGTAGGTTGTATCACTTTACTGTGACGGTTCGCAGGTGGCGGTCGGGTCCCGGTCACTGAAACCTTCCCGTGTGACCTTTTCAACGAGGACGTCCTTCAGTTTGACTACCTCTGTGTTTGCGATTCGACCTAGTTCCAGGTCAAAATTGCGTTTTATCAAGACTGCATCGTAATGCACCGATAAGTAGATTTTGAATAATTCATCCAGCCTTTCTGATGCCTTCATGGTGTCCATTGTTTGTTTCATGAGGCAACACTCGACTTCTTCTTCACTATGAACTATCCATTTCCCATTTAGAAACCCTGTACACTAATGGTCGCGCTGACTTGGACGTAGGTAGAAGCATCCGAACATAGACTTGTATGGCGGAGAACCAACATATTGATAACACGCGAAATGCAGCGACTGTCCACTGATTTTTCGAACATTTACAATATCGGATAGCAGTCACAGCTTCTCCTATTGCGTTGGCTGCATTATTAAGTTGTACTTTATTCGTCGGTGTGATTTGTAATGTCGCCGTCTTCTCTTCCGATGCCAGAGCTGCAACTCTAAGCGCCCGTTCATCTGCTGGTTGAAAGTCCGCCATTATGTGGTGTTTAACTATTACATATACACAGTCCCTTCTGTCATATCTCCTTGGTCATGTCTGCACAGATGCGGCATGCGTGCACATTTCCCTCTGGTTTACGTGTGGGGGGTGCCCCTCTGGAGCTGACCATTACCAACTTTGTGGCACGCCCTACTTACTTCGCACATTGTGCTATACCTCTACTTACGTCCTATATTGCGTAATGATACCACTGTTTACCTGTTCTAGATGGACGTTGTATATTTTCGTATGGTGATTTCCCCACCGTTCGATATAGTTGCTCTGCGCGCGGTGTCCCCCTTGCTCAGTGGTCTGTTTCCCTTTCCTAATACTGCGGTTTTCAAATGCTCGTGATTTCCATCGTCCTACTGCATCCAATGGTTGTGTGGCAACGGGATTTGCACTGGTCAGTTTATCCAGTGTATTTTAGCAGTCGCTTTTTCACTCTTTTCTCTACCTTTCGCTGACAAATAAACGGAATTCACAGTCAAGCCACGAATTCCCCTGTTTAAAACGGTAACAACGCCGGAAGTTGATGAATGGCAGGTAAGTACTGATCATAACAACGTGAAAATTCACAGTTGTGAAATACGTTTGTGAAGAGCATTATTTAATCATGGAATCAGGGCCAACGCTACTCAATTATTTACATTTTATTTATTTTTAGTACGCACCAGATTTCCCACTCATCGTTATAATAGTCGTGAACCTTATTCTTTCTTACAAAGCTATAAACCATTGCCTACTTGTCTATTCAATTATCGCATCATTACCTATCCATTGTTGCATTCAAGTGCTGATAAAAGAGTGGAATACAAATTTCTTCCTTATTCGGTACTGGCTGCTCAAACTTTGCCTTACATTCTGCCTCATTGTGTTGAAATCCTTCCCTATGGAAGCAAATCCTTTATGTGCAATCCAAACAACATATGTGCTGTGTGGGTTGCATAAGGAGGCAAGATATTGCATTACAAGTATTACATGAATTTAGAATGCTGGAATCCAAAAAAACAACCTATCGGATCAACATTTTGAGTCCAAACAACATATATTTGGGCACGAGGTATGATGGTTACCAGGAGAAAAGAGATGTGACGTCAGTCAGAATGTTCTGCTACAATATCATCCTGAATTAGACCAAGACCGCTTCTCTTCACCGTTTCTTCTTCTTTCACAGACACAGTAAAGAAATGCTAAGGCATGTATAGTAAAAAACTGGTCAGTTCCTGTAACGAACTAGGTTTATGGCGACACTGCAAGAACGAGAAGAAGCAATCCGAGGTTTCTTCTGTATACACGAGTCCTTTATTTTTAACAAGTCTTACGGTAGTATGGGAACTTAGGAACAAACAACTGAAAAGCAGATATTAACATATAGGCCACGGAAATTTACAATGTACATTGTGTGGATCATTAGGAGGAGTCAAGTTGGGGAAGGAATATCCGCCTTCGTTGATCCATGTCTGGTTTGATCACGAATAATGTATTTGTGTGTCTTAAACCTTGCACTGAGATTATGCGCGGATTATTTACCGCAATGAATGGAAAAGATAAGTCAAAACTGTTTGGCAATTGTAAGTATCAACGTCACGATATGCAATGGAGCGTTAGTGTATGGAGCTTGCTTGCTTGTAAATGTATAGCTGGAAAGAGGAATGCGGCTATTAGCACCAAGTAATTATCCTAATGTGTTCAGGTTTAGTTTGATATTGTGCCTGTATCGAAAACACGCACACAGACACTACATTAAGCGAGTTGATCCTAAAGGTTTCCTTTTCCTTCCTTGTTTTCTTTGTAAAAAATTACATGTACTAATGAATTCTTTGTAGTCCCTGTAAGGTTAAACATATATAGTATGTAACTTCCTACACACGCACATAGAACATAAGAAAACGGAAAGAGAACTAAAACTAGATAAAGGCTGCATTCATCTTATTCCCATTATCCTGCGGATTGGGAGCAGGGTTGCCACTAAACTTCATATTACAAGAAAATGCATGGCTAACAAAATGTAGCAGATATTAACATACTTTCGAAGAAAGAACAAAGTAACTTTTTTAAACATAAACAGACAAACATTGGAACCATACATACCGCGTCTTCTTATTTACGATTATAAATACAACGAAACTTAAATGAAGTTCGACCACACCTGGTAACTCAATGAAAGCGTGTATCTTTGTTGTAATAAGGATTACCCGGGATCAAACCTCTAGATCGCCATCTAAAATGTTTCCTTTTGCCTCCCTCAGTCACAGGCAGGTGCTGAGATGGAACTTTAGAATATGGGCTTACCACATCGAGTTAATTCAACGACGAAATGATCGTATCTACACCAATTTTTTCATCCGGTGGTACGGTAAGCGCTCTTGTTTCTATGGTTCGAATCATTCCATATTCTAATGTTACCGACTTCTTGCGACGTCAGCTACGTATGGAAATTTCACATCGGCGCGTTTCAAACGATGTAATGCTTTTATACTCTGATACTTCAACCACAACATTCTTTCCGGGGATATGAGACTATTTACATATGTTATTCCTATCGTTAGGAACGTTTCGGTGTCTTTTTGAACTCTAGGGAATAACATCGCTGCTCGCAGTCACCACAAATGGAAAGACTGCTTCATCGCAAAGGTGTAACGTACGGACAAAATGAAAGCTCTGCTTCATCCTACGGGTCAATGCTTCGGAGCCGACTGACCCGGACCACAACGTGACCCTGTGCCACGTTTCTGCTCTGGTAAGTGGATGGAGAGAATATGTTTAATATCTGACTGCCAAGACACTATCTATCTAATAACTCACAGCCATAGTCGATCTACTATTCCATGAGGCCTCTCCCCACCGGGCGGGGTGTGTCTACTGCTCCAGCGCTGACTAGACATACCTTAGCACCACAATTTAATAGCACGCATCTCATATCTACCTACATATTTTA